>NW_019775438.1:89342-148892 GCF_001039355.2 Lingula anatina
ACGAGTTCCATGTAATCCCAAAAAGCCAAGCGAGCAACATTACATTCACAAACGTAAACCAAGAACAAATAAATGTGCTGCGATCTAAATGTCGTCAGAGCAACGGTAAGCATCTTTTCTCCTCCCCCGTCCTCCGAATAGGCCTGTCTCTCTCTCTCTCTCTCTCTCTCTCTCTCTCTTTAAACGTACTAAACAAACTGACAGTATGGCACCACGTGTTCACTCATATTGATATCATACACCTTTAGTGTACAGACACAGCCTGCCTTTTTCTCATATGTGCACTTTCAATGGGCCTGAATGTAATTGTAAAATTTAAACTAACGGTACATATGAAGCAGTATATAGAATTGCCCTAGGATGACATTTTTTGTTAGGGGAATAAAAAATAAAGGCACAGCCATGAGAATTGGCTAAAACGACTCAACTCCCGATGTTTTTTTGTTTTTTTTTTTTTTTTTTTGCTCACGAAGGTGTCATTATATTTACTTGTCCTTATTATACACCTGTATTACATTTACACTGTCTTCTTTCAGTGCCAGAGATACAAGTGATGATATACAACAAGTGGTACCTGAGAGTACTCTTTGAGAACCCGTTCCGAAGCATTTTGTTTCTCAGCATCCTCCATATTGTGAGCATCATCCTTCACGGCGCGATCTTCATCCACACAGTTTGAACAAATTGCTGTAAATCTAATAGTTTTGACTGCATATTTTGTAATTTAGTAACAATTCTGGAGTATCCGGGATATCAGGATCATGGTACCTCTACCACGGTCACAGATTGATTTTTGATAGATATGTCTTTAGATAAATAGACGATAATTTTGTTCTCTGTTCTCTCGCGATAAAGAAGAGCACACATATTTTCCGTGGGCCTACATGGTAATGTGTAGGATCAGGGTGGGGTGTGGGATATTTGACTGTCACGTCGCTTAAAATGACCGGTATGGTGACATCCCCAGAAATGCACTGCATGACGTCACGCCTAGCCCACTGCGCATGCGTGCATTTTTAATGAGTTGCTAGATTGCCAAAGGAAAATGAATGGGTTCGCGATTCGTGGGTAATTCGTGAGAATTGACAAACTATTGGCCTGATGCCGATAGACAGAAACGCTGTGCTATGCTTCAAGCAACTCCTGACCAAAAATCGCTAGGGTTTTTTTTTTTTTAATTCTGTTGTACACACGTACTAAGAGGTTTGCCGTATATTGCCTAGCCTACCCTCAGCAAAACGCAAATATTTTCAGTAATAGTTATTTTAGACGGTAAATTCACTCAGTAACAAAGGCAAATTAATTCGTTGCCGATAGCACCAGCAGATAGCAGCACCATACAGAGTCTGATTAAAAACTTTCATGGCAATTGAAGATTTTTACCACTGTACAAAGGAGTCCAAAAAGAGCACTTGCCACAAATGTACAACTGCCCAGTGCAAGGCCAAGAATTCAATCAGTATTTTCAATCATATTATCAGATTCTACATAAATTGACTGACCATATCACTACTCAGTATTCAACTAATTTCTTAATCCAAAATTCCTATCATAATTTAATAATTATGCAAAATTCTTCTTCCATATTGCTATTTATTTAAATTTTTAATGCTGCAACTGTTCCAAAATAATCTTGTAGTAAAAGAAAATGCAAATAAGAAGTGGAAGACTCATTTCACCCACATTATTCAATTATTTGAATATAAAAAGAATAAGATCACGATTTAACAAATTAAAATAATCTTTCATGAACTCTCACGAATAACATATTAAACAAAAATAAAAGTTATAAATCAGTGGTATTGGCTTATACTGGAATGATCTCTGCACATCATTAGTACCTGACTTGGTACAGTATAGTTACTACTTGGATACAGAGTTAGATTTAATAATGTAACAATAAGAACAATATATATTATAATTATTAACTTATCTGCACATATCAGACGCTTGTTACCATGAACTAACACTACTTGACAATGGGCTGAGCACTTATCACAGAGTCTGTGTGCGATGCCATTCTTGTGCTGTGATTGGTTAGTTGAGTCACGTGAAGCCCTACTGTTGCGCCCTCGCGTATCGCGTGAATGCTGCACATTTCTGGTCATGAATTTTTTTCTTTGGGGGGAGGGAAAGGGAGCATGGATGGAAAATCCACATGTACCGTATTATTTGCCCCCCCCCCCTACGCCACCCCTCAAACACACCAAATAATTTAAAGTAAATTCTGCACTATATACCTTTGATTTGATGTTGTCTGCGGTGTGTTGTTAGCCTAACACATATCTTTATTTGGCCATTTGAACATTAAAAGAAACTTACTATTTGAGTTACACACACACACACGAATCTTCTCAACAAGCACATGAATGTGATTGGTGTTTTAAAAAGAGAGGGAAATGGTCACACCCAACACAATGACCAGTTTATCACATCTATTGCAATAAATAAAGTGTCACCTCTATCAAAACGGTAGCCGTATATCATCTCTTCCACCGCTGCCAAAAGCCGACCGAGCGCAAGGGTCTCTATCCTATAACTAGGGATTTACTCGCCCCACCCCATATAATAGCCTCGAAATAAAAGGTGATATCGCTATTCGCAATTCGCGATGCTTTCGTGTTACGGAGTCCTGAGTGGAGATGAAAAAGGAATTCTGCCTGCCACCAGGATCATCAGTTGTTTTAATAATGACGTGTTTTGTCATTCGATTTGTCATTCGATGAACTTTTGCCTTAACAAAGCAGAACAAATGTATTTACTGAATTCAAAAATACTCCTGGCATTTCAAACAGTTTTTTTTTTTTTTTTTTGCTCTTATTTTCCTATTTCATATTTTATATTCTATGATACTATTACTTATAATGCTAGATATAATTTATTTGTACATGTACAAACAAAAATGATAATCTAAAGTAAATAAACACACTATCTTTGGTGTTATATACGATATGTTCTTAATTGTAATAGAACCATTTGAATACCAAAACATTTTGTATACGATGTTCATTACCTCCACAAAGAAGGTTATGTTTTCAACCTTGTTTGTCTGTTTGTTTGTTCTCTTGTCTGTCATTAACATAACTCAAAAAGTTATGGACCGATTTTGATCAATAATCAATCAATAATCAATAATAATAAAAAAAATCGCTGAGGTCTGCGCTCTCGGAGTGCTTTTTTAGTTAATGATGGTTTCAATGAGGAAAGCAACATAAATACATGCGTATATATTGTTGTGTTGTGTGTGCTTTGGGAGGGCAATCGGTTATAATATCGCAACGGTATACGCTTCCTTTTGCGAAATATATTATCTTTTCCACCAAGAATGCAATGAATACAGGTTGCGTAACGAGCAAATCACATCGACGCGAAACGAATCTCCTGAATAGCGGGTTCAATGCCATTTGCGCGCGGGCATATTTAATTGTTTCCTTCTGGCCAAACGTGACAGGGTTTCTTCAGCAAAAAATGTCCATAATAATAATGCTATATTTACTGATATTTAAAGTGCCCCCGGCATTCCAGTTATATTTTGCTTTTAAATATTTTTCTTATACAGTCTATGATACATGTATTACAACCCAAACATATGATGCAAGATATGATATACATGTACTTGCACACAGAAAAAGATAATCTTAAGTAAATAAGCACAATCTCGTTGATGTAATTTTTAATTAGATCTACCGTAAATGATGGCTTGATACTTATAATTAGGAAAGCAATAAGAATGTGTTATAATTTCATTTTTCTTTTTTGATATTTGGGTCTTATAACGGGAAAGTATACATCTTCGCAATATACAACATTGGTCAAAAAGGTTGTCCCTCCCCCATTTCCATGTACTTTTATTTACTAATGGTCACCTCACAGATGTAAATTGTTAGAAATATTGTTTTTTACTACAGATACCGTGTCTAACATGAATAATGGTTAAAATAATACAAAATAGTGGTGAAAATATACACATTTTGTACCATTTAGTAAAATTAATAAGAGGTACCCCCCTCTGTAACTTCTACAGATGTAAAGAAATGTCAATTAAATTGAAAAGACGCCATCAAATGTCACCAAATTCACACACAATTAGCATTAGGGTGTGCTCGTTAAAGGTCAGGTGCCTAACAGCGTGTGCATCTACCGCGTACTGCAATTATCTCCTGTAGACGGCGCGACAAGCTTTCAACACGGGTAACAATTCTGTTATGTGGGATATTGTCCCATTCATCCTAAAGTGCGTGGCGGCATTGGTCCAGATTATTTAGGAATTGGTTCTCCTCTGCAATGCACATACCAATAAATGCCACAGGTGCTCAGTAGGCTTAATATCAGGGCTCAAAGACGGTTGTCCCATCCTCAGAGCCCTGTGCTTCTGCAACAAATCGCCTGCCTGAAGAGAGATGTGAGCAAGTGCCTTGTCACATTGAAGCCAGTAGCAACCCTGAAGTCACCTCTTGCAAATGGACTGAGATTTCTGTTGAGAATGTTACAGTAAAATGCCCCTGTTACGTTTTGTTCCAAAAGAAACAATGTACTAATACCTTGGACTTGGACTAATGTTCGCATTGGCAATGTGTCTGTGAAAGCATCTGTCAGTGCGAGAAATTTAGGTGTGCTTTTTGATTCAGCTGGGATCTTTGACAAGCATATAGACAATGTTTGTAAGTCGGCATTTTTTTCACTGTGGAGAATAGGGAAGATTCGGAATATACTAAATATAGAAACAACTACAAAATTAATTCATGCTTTTATTACATCAAAACTAGATTATTGCAACAGTATTCTTTTTGGGGTGAGTGACAGTAAATTGAAAAAAATCCAATTGATTCAAAATTCAGCGGCCAGATTAGTTAAAAAGATAAGGAACCAGAGCTTGGATCATATCACTCCAGTGTTAAAGGAATTGCATTGGCTGCCAATCAAACAAAGAATTTTATTCAAAGTGTTGTGCATAATTTTTAGAGCTTTTAAAGAAAACACACCTGGTTATATTGCACATCTAATTCGGTCATCTGAACCACGCAGGTTAACAAGAAACTCTTTTGAAAACAATTTTATACTCAATCACTGTGAAATAGACAGAAAGTGCAACAAATTCTATGGAGACCGGGCTTTTACTGTTTATGCTCCAAAATCGTGGAACAAATTGCCTTTTAGTATCAGAGCTGAAAGTGACTATAATACTTTTAAAGCCTGCCTTAAAACTCATCTTTTTAAAGAATTTTATGGTTAGTGTTCCTTTAAACCTTTTAGTTGTTTATCATTTATTAAGAGTGAGCTTGGGTTAATTTTAGTAGTATTTCAAAGTTATATCAATAAATTTTCTCTGCTTTCTTTAATTAATTTTATCAGTAAATGTTAAAGTATTTTAGTATTGTTATTTTTAGACTTTTAATTATTTGTAAAGTGCATTGAAATGTAAAAAATGGAATGCGCTATATAAGAAATAAATATTATTATTACTTTTCTCCAAATGCGGACTGATCTAACACCTCAGGCGATATTATCCTACACACACCCTTCCAAGAGGCATTTTAACATGTCTATGGACCTCATTGGACCATCGATGGGATACAAGAAATAAATTGATTCTGCATCAAAACAGACTCCCTTCCAGTGATGGATGGCCAAGTTCAGGTGCCTGTGCATCACTGAATGTAGCATTCTCAGCTGATATCTCATTCAATCTTCAAGAACTGACTTTAAGGTTAACTCCAGGTTTCAGCATGACCGCACACTTGCTCACACCTCTCGCCTGGCAAGTGTTTGTTGAAGAAACACAATGCTCTAAGGATGGATTCACCATCTTCGAGCCCTGATATTAAACTTACTAATCAAATGTGACATGAAATGGATTGTGCAATGCAAAGGAGAACCAATCCCATAAAACCGTGGAGCAACTCCTCCAACTTGTTTAAGAAGAATGGGACAATATCCCACAAAACAGAATTGTACCCGTGTTGAAGGCTTGTCGCGCCGTCTACAGGAGATAATTGCAGTACGCAATGTTGTATTTTCTTTTTAACAAATTGGAACAAACAATATTAAAGCATCTCGCAAACAGTATCAAAAGTTCTTAAACAGAAATATATAAGTGTGCTAATAAATAGAAAATAACCAGCCAATTTCCCATACATGCATCTTTGTACTATATAAAATTATGAGAAGTTAAACTACATTATACAGTATCAGTTTATCGCTCAATCTATTGACAAAATAAATTATATTGAAATTACAGAACTGATAAATTTTTTGTAAACGAATGCAGTTGTAGTGAATTAAGCAGAGGACAATGGTCACATCCAGCACAAGGGCCACCTTGTCAAACCTGCTGCAATAAATGAAGTTTCACTTCTGCCGCATATATTTCTTTCGCCCGTATGACCCATATATTATATGAAGTCATCAGATTTTGATTACTCTGCTGAACCGTATTTCTAACTTATTTGAGTTGAAAATCCAAGCACTATTTATTTATGGTAAGTTTAATGGATTCATCATGTGACTTCTTTTAATCAGCCCACATCTATTATATTGAATAAATACATTTATCCAACATACATTGTATGCCTACCCATTGATAACGGCTGATATTCAAACAAACAAAAGAAAACCATTCTATAACTGCAGTATGCATTCAAAGTCAGTGTTTTTGATCAAACAATGTTACTTCAAGACGCCATGTTTACCTTTACGGTTGATAAACATGTAGGTGAAGCACGGGGCAAAAACGAAAGAAGGCTGTGTTGCGCTGTTATTATCCATTTAGTTAATCCCTTGCTCCATTTCTGTTTATTCCTTCAGCAGTGGGGTAAAAAAATTAACCTAAAGTGACAGCTGCATTTAAAGCATACCAAACAGACAGATCCTCGTCGGAGTAAACTGCCACACACAGCATGGCACACCCAACAGGCGGAGCTGCAATTCACACACAGGCTACAGCTGCTACAAGTATCTACATTGAGGATACAACAAAAAGTGTGTCGTTAGCTTCAGGGTATGTATTTTGAAACTCAACAATTTTTCAGAATATTTAGGGAGAATGAGAATTAATACGCTCCCAAAATACAACTACCACCATAAGATAATCTAATTATTAAAAACACATCGGTGTGACAGGAATGGCAGTCCTGGGTCCCATATGACTAGGTAAGTGTTAGCGGGAGTATTAAGGATAGTATATGGGACGAATGTCACCTGTACAAATGGAGAATGGACTACGGTTCCTAGCGGACTATTATTCCTGTCACACCGTTTCATTTAGTTTTTATCTCAATTAAGTAGTCTACATATGTGTGGTCTCACATTTACACTTCAAATTAATTTTTATACGCGATTTATCCAAGTATTAGTCGCCACTAAAGTTTGTAACACGTAAAGAAACACTTTTTAATGGTAACTATGGAATAAAATAAATCAATTTAGATGACTATTGTTTATCACCGTGATATAGCTATTTTCACATTTTAAAATTAGATGGGGTGTCCGATTACTGTTGATCATCTGTATGTCTTAATTTCCAGTCCATACAATCAACACAACTTCGCTGTTATAAATGCTATACGAACGAAGGCCGATAACAATGCATCCGAACCCAGTTTTACCAAGATTCTGCCCTGGGGAGGACGGTCCCATGACGAAGGGTGTATGGACGGTTGCTGTGGCAAAATGACTTGGTATGCCGTGGTCGCTTTCCCTTTTGCTGTGACCGTGGTAAGTTATGATTTCATATGCAACCTGTTGTTTATTGAAATATGTTTTAGGACTATGGGTTGCTACACTTAAAATCCGAAATTTGCTAAATCAAAAATAAAATTAAACACCCAGGCCTTGGCCTGCACCTCTCGACCAAATGTCAACACTTTAATTCTTGTAACATGTGTGTTGATTTGACATAGTGTGTGCAAACAGCCCTGTGACGGCCGAATTCTTCGTCCATCGTCTTTTGATCTCCAATATGAAATGGCAAAAGCTCCATCTGTCCAATGCGTATCAAAAGGGAGGTAAACGTCAGTAATGCCAAAATCTATTTTACTGAGGTAGCTAGTACCCAGGCAAGAACAGAAAGGCATGTAGTACTCAAAATTCTATTACAAAGAGGTAAACTTTTCATATGACGGCTATTTTGGACAGCGTGTTTGAACAGAGAATAATGTTAGCCTGACACCTAACCCTACTCCCATTTAAGAAGGGTAAGGTAAAATATCTCCAAATATCCGAGCAGCTAGAAGAGTTAATTCACTTCCTTCGATTTTAGAGTTACTTGTTTATGTGTACATGTACTTGGATAAAAGTAAATCTACATGATGTATCTATTCCAAAGCTGAAGCCGATAATTTGTTTGGTCAATGATAGCAAATGTTGATGTACTTTGAGAGAAAACATGGCTGACAAAAGCATGAGTGACCATAGAGTCACTTCTCAACGGAACAGCTTATTTGCATTTCTTCACATCTACGCATTTTCTGTCTCAGCTCTTATATTCGGCATGTTCACAAAACTGTGTTTTTGGCTTCCTTGTGAAATGAAATGTGCCCCATTATAAAGTCATGTATAAAACTAGCCAAGTATATATTACAGTTTAAACCATATCAAAGCAAAAACGATTACATAGCTTTTTGCAAAAGACAAATACAAATTTGATATTTGGACTAAACAATGTATTAATAGAAAGCTATTTCACATATAAACATACACACACATTAACCCAACCATTCAGTTTCACTTCATTTCTAGTTTCTGAATAGACACTGTGTTTATTAAGATATATTGCAGTCATTCTATTGTTTGTCTTTCAGCTTGGGTGGTTGAATAGTGGAAGTTATATCCCTTACATTTTTATGGTTGGACTTTGCCTGCTACTGGTTTGGCACATAGCAGCAATGGTCATCATCAAGGTCAACCAAAGCCGATTTGAGTCAAACGATACTTGGTACCTTATAAAAGTAGGTTCCTCAGCAATTGGAATAAAAGCAAAAATCTGCCTGCTCTTCATACATATATATATATATATATATATATATATATATATATATATATATATATATATATATATATATATATCTGACATTTTAGTATTATGGTAACAGTGTTAAATTTAATCATGCTTCCATTTTGCTTTTGAGTGTTAGGTATCATAACTCTAAAATATGCCGGGTATTTATATTATTCTCTGTGGTTACGCTATTGAATAAAGATATATACATATATAAAGATATATACATATTCTGTATATCTGCTTGTTTCACCAAAACGAAATCCATTATTCATTCAGCATTCATTCCAAGAAGTTAAGTTTAAAAAAACGGACGGACCTAATGGAACATGTAGCAAATACAGGATTTTCTTTTAATTTCATAGTTAAATACAAATGAGAGGATCAATGGCTACATCAACGCATTCTTTAAAATCACAGCAAGCCAGGCGAACCGCATCACATTCTCAGGTGTTGCAGTGAGCCAAGCACAAATTAATATGTTGCGGTATCAATTTCAGCATAATCAGGGTAAGCATTAGTTCTGTCATGTACCAGTGGCTTCCTCTCTGCCATCCTCCTGCTCCCCATTCTACAGCCCTCTCATTTTCTCTCTCTCTCTCTCTCTCTCTCTCTCTCTCTCGCAGTACATGCAAGTGCTAACATATTGTAGAACAAAAAGTCTGAAGCATTTGTAAGAGTGCCCAAAAAATAACGGTGCACCTATTGTTTAAACATAGATTTCATTAAAATAATTTTAAATTTCTGTATCACCAACATCAACAACATCAACGATTTATTTTAAGGTGACATGACTTTGACTTACTATTTCCATAACTTGTATTTTATCTGTATCATTTTAGTGGCAGAGATCCACGTGATGTTATACAACTGGACGTACCAAATCAGACGCTTTAGCGTTCCGTTCCGAAGCATTTTCTTTGTCAGCATCCTCTACATTGCGAGCCTGGTCCTTCACGGCATGTACTTCATTAACGACCCCAATGATCAAAATAGGTATTAATTCAAACCGTTAGACATACCAACATATGAACATTATTCCGTATATCAACCAGGGTTGACTATTCCTTTTGTACTTCTGTGAGATCCCTGGTGTATCATATACGTATGTAAAGCCTCTCTTCTGGTCCTCAAATCAAGTTCGGTCCCTTGGTTCTAAACTGTTTATCAGAGGCTCTGTTCTGGTCTTACACCTGTTAATGTCCATCATGACGTGTTCTAACGCGTTCCCCAAACGTGTCCTTGGCTGACTCTATTATGGTCTGCAATATTTGAGGTTTAAAACTTTGAGAGGCTACCAAAAAACGTACATAAACTGAATGTTGGAAAGAAATGCATTTCAATTATTTAAATTGTATCATATTTGCTATAATATANCCCCTCCCCCGAAAGTCATACTGGCAGGTTTCCAAATGAAGACTATACCGCAGAAAAAGTTTGGGGCCCAAAAAAGAGCCAGCCAAGGACACGTTTGGGGAACACGTTAGAACACGTCATGATGGACATTAACAGGTGTAGGACCAGAACAGAGCCTCTGGTAAACAGTTTAGAACCAAGGGACCGAACTTGATTTGAGGACCAGAAGAGAGGCTTTACATACGTAGGCCATGAATATTGACGTACCGTCCAATATTTCGTCAAGACCACCAAAAAGGCAGAGGTGTGCTTCATTGTGCCAGAGGGAAACCATTGAAACGTATACACAGCGAATGACTCTGAGCCAATTAGGCTGAGAAATTGTTATGGTATTAACCCCAAAAACGATTTAGTAATGAAAGCATATATAACCGTTAACCTATGTAGAGGCTACGATATATGATTGGGCTGTTTGGGAGTGACTCTGTTTAAATAAAATGGGAAAAGATATAGAGATGATGATTTTCGTTACTGATCCTTACGAGAAAATATATACAAATGTGTTTTATTATGATATTAGTAAATGTCAAGTTATGTATAAGTAATGTGTGGCGTATACTATTGTTTGAAGTGAACTGATGTAATATTTATATTTTTCACATACAACTATAAATATGAAATTGGTTCCACTACAAAGCACACTGACAGAGGGAATGTTGAGGGCATGTTTTTCTTGATAAACCTAACCTTCAACCTGTGATGTAAGATCAAATACATTTACAGATTTCAAAAATACACCGGGTATTTCAGACAGGTTTTGATTTTTTTATATTTGTGATTAATTATACTACCTGCGATTCTATTGATCACAAGTCAAACGTATGATGCAAGATGTGATATATTCAAACACACAAAATAATAATCTAAAGTAAATATATCGTTGGTGTTACATGCATTTTTTTTCTTTAGTATAGAGCCACTTGAACGCTTGAAGTCTGACTATTTGAAAACAACATGTAGAACATGCGTAGAACATTCTTTAATGATGGCTTCAATAAACATTAAGGGATATAAATTTATTATTCTTTCTTTTTGTTTCTTGATTATTGGTTCTGATATCGGATTAATATACATTTGATCCAAGAAATTTAATTTCTTTACAACATAGAGCAACAAAAAATAGTAAAGCAAACATTACCAAATGTTCTTGAACAGAAGTATATAAGTTAGTTTGTTAATGTACTGATTTATCAACAGTCAATTTTGCTGGACAATCCTTCTTACATAAACAGAACGTAAAACTAAATTATACCAGCATGGGTTTATTTTAAAACTTTTGGCAAAAGAACATATTAAAATTACAGAAATGATTTTTTAATGTACATGAATGCAGTTGTTGTTAATTAACCAGAGGACAATAATCACATCCAAAACAAAGACCACCTTGGCAAATCCACTGCAATGAATTTAGTTTCACCTCTGCCGCAAAGGCTTATACGTTAACCATTTCTTTCGCCCGTATGACCCATTTGTTGTTTTTACCATTACAACTGATCAACGTGTAGGCAAAGCACGGGCCAGAAACGAAAGTAGGTCATTTTGCGTTGTTATTATTCATTTTGTGGATTCCTTTGTCCGTTTCTGTTTATTCAAGACTTACACAAGCAGGGGGCAAATATTAACTGAAAGAGACTAAAGTAATTTAGTGACTTACAGCGTACCAAACAGACAGTTCCTCGTCGGAATAAACTGCCACACTCAGCATGGCGCACCCAACAGGCGGAGCAGCAATTCACACCCAGGCTACAACTGCTACAAGTATCAGCATTGAGGATACATCAAGGGATGCGGTGATAGCATCGGGGTATGTATTCTGAAACTCAACACTTTTAAATATGGAATATTTGAAATATTGCATTGGCGAGAATTCACTCCGAAACAAAAACCCAACTTAACCATGCATAAATGCAACTATAAATGACATGTGCGATATAATATCAAGGAAATGGAACTCCCAATACGGTGGTACGTAAAGTAGATTGATAATTCTGGCGTTTTGTCTCTTTTACTCACGGTGCACTTGAAATGTGCTCGGAGTAACTACATATCTTGGCTTTCTACGTCCCAAATATACAAATAAAAGGAAGCACAGATGCTGTGCTTACTTTTGCCCCGATTTGGTGTGTCTTTCGGTGGTTACTTTGTCCCAGTTTTTGAGAAGCGCTTGAAAATGAACTACCACAGCGAGCGCCACCAACTCCTGAATTCGACTACTCATTTTATGTACATTTTTTTTATTTAACAAGTTATTCCTCAATATTAGTACTATTTGTTATTTCTTTATTTTTTTATTTTTTAGTTATTTCTTTAGTTATTGTTATAGTTTAAATCATGTCTGAGTAGGTTTTATACTGATATGTACTTATAGGGTTGTTGTGTTTTATCTTATAAAATGCCCTTCAAGTACAGTATAATAATCCACAAAAATACTTTCATCGACCCAAAAACTATCAAGAAAAAATCCAAAAACAAAACATCCACTGCCAACAGACAAATTTCTAACAAAGATTGTATTAGGTCTTTTAAGGATTGTTTTATGCGTTGATTAAATCTGTACAAAAACTGCACTTTTGAGAAAGAATCTTGCTTTTGTATAAAAGGGAATCTAAATACTCCTGCTGACTTAATTGTGTGCCGGATTTTTTTCAGTCCATACAATCAACACAACTTCACTGTTAATAACGCCAGAGGCGTTAAGGCCAAGAACAATGAGCCTGAACCCAATTTTATCAAGATCCTGCCGTGGGGAGGAATGTCCTGCATCGATACCGCAGCGTGTATGGGCGATTGTTTTGCAGCAATGATTTGGTACGTCGTGGTCGTTATCCCTTTCGCTCTAACTGTGGTAAGTGAAGGTTACTATCGTTTAATTTAAAGATGTTTTAGGGCAATGTCTGTTTGCAAATAAAAATTTTACAAAAAAACGTAAGAATTGCTTGACAAAAACAAAACCAAAGACTCAGCCTAAACATTTTCCACGAGCACCCGAACCAAACACCAACATTTTTGGAAACTGAATATTAATACAAGCAGCTATATCAAATCTCTCGTCCATATACCCGGTACTTTAGACATCCAATATCAAAACCAATAAATTTAACATTATCTGCCCAGCGCGTAAACAGTATGAAACACCAACTTTTATGCTGAAAACAAAATTATTCGTAATATTTGAAATTAAAGTTTTGTATCGGACTATCCTAGTTTTGCCAAGTCTTTTGTCCTATTTTGCAAATCTGGTTTCTTGGACTTTACATTTTACACATAGAAATCTCTCTCACACCAAGAGCGACTGCAGCTAGTTCGAGAATGGACATTGTGTTAGGCGAGATCAGTTGCATTAATCTATTCTTTTTCTTTGTATTTTAGGTGGGGTGGTATACAAGAGGAACTTTCGTCCCATATCTCTTCGCGGTTGGTCTTGCCTTGTTTCTGACCTGGCACATAGCAGCAATGGTCATCATCAAGGTCAACCGATCGAGATTTAAGTCAAATACAGCCTGGTACCTTATCAAAGTAGGTCCCTTTTATGTGAATTTGATAAATTTGTCTGTCCTTTTCATCTTTTATGTTATGACATAGTAACGTTATTTACTTTTGTTACTCTTCGTTTTTAAATTTCAGTATTACCGCGTGTGCAATTTCACTTTAATTTACCGCATGCACCAAAGTTTCAGTTTGCTTAGAGACAGACAGCGTGTGCTAACTGTCTCTCAGCCTCGAGCGAAAGTCAGATTTGGTCAAGGCATATGTCCATAAACACCCATAAACACCCCTAAAGCTGAATAAAGAGGTTTTTGCCATGATCATATCTGAAAAATGTTTTCACATCTTTGCCTCGTTTTGCCCATGGTGGCACACTGAGCTGCTAACAAAAAAACTTCTCCCAACCTTGCTTTTATTTGCTATGTTTATTACATATAACACATTTCATAAATATATCGTGACTTACAGAGGGTCCGTTTATGAAAAAACTCACTAATTGTGTCTAGCCTTATATTCGCCGTTTATTTTATAGTCAAGAAATATAATCAATGGAGGTATGAACGCATTCTATACCATAACAGCAAGACAAGCGAGCCACATCACGCTCTCAGGAGTTGAAGTGAACCAAGAACAAATTAATATGTTGCGAGCTAAACTTCTGCATAAACGTGGTAAGCATTTATTCTTTTGCTAAGCCTACTTTTTCCACCCTGAGCTTCAGAGATAACTTGACACTAACCTCTTCACTGTAGTCTATCTTACTTGACACGATGAAGATAGACTACAGTGAAGAGGTTAGTGTCAAGTTATCTCTGAAGCTCAGGGTGACTTTTTCCACCATGGCCCACAACTCACTCTCTCATTCTTTTTTCTTTCTCTCACTCTGTATGTGTGTTTGTTTGTTGGTTTGTAACATACATGTACTGTAGGTACACATACATGGTACACACATATATATATATATATATATATATATGCCACAATTAAATATACAAATGAGTGAGCAAACCTCTCCACTGACATGCATTAGTGGGTCAAACCTACAACGTAGAAACAAAACCTGCTGACCTGTATACCAACATATCACATAAAGGGTGTGGTAACTGAAAGCCCGGGCCAGTAATAAGTATGCATAAACACACAGAAAACCACTTGTTCATGCATAAAACCAACTATATGGCCAATAAAGTAATGTTTATACTGACAAAGGATGATAAAAACTGTTCTCTCCACGCCGTCTGACTCTGATTTTAGAGTCAGATTAACTCCATGAGAGCCAGGGGGTGATTGACTCGGATAAGAGAGTCTAAAGCTCTGGTAGTGGGGTAATTTGACCCTTATATAAGAGTCAAATTAACTCCATGAGGGTCAAGGGGTGCTGGACTCTGACTAGAGAGTCAAATGACTCCATTTTTATTCTCAGTGCTGACACATTTAAGAGCAAAATATCTGAAGTTGGTGTAAGAGTGCACAGACAAATTACAAAAGGATCCCCTATCGTTGAAGCATAGCAATTAAAAACTGACGTAGCATGCGATTAAAAATTGTCCAAAAGGTTTGTATTGTCAACATCAACTGTACATTTTTTCTTCCTAGAGGTGTCATTACATCTACTCACCTTAATCATAATCTTGTATTTTTTTCAGTGGCTGAGATCAGAGTGATGGTGTATCATAAGGAGTACCAAAAAAGAAACTTCGACATTCCGTTCCGAAGCATTTTGATCATCGGCATCCTGTACTTTGCGAGCCTGGCCATGCACGTCTTGTACTACTGTTACATCCCCTACGAGTACGGAAACAGTTGGAATTCTACATTCTCAGATCCAGTGGTGACAGCAGACATGATGAATCGAACCACTAACCTAACCGAAATATGGACATAGTTCTGTCAATCAGACACTCTTTGTGTCAATTAAAGGAAGAACTTAGATATATTTGAGATGTCAAAAAGGTGTGGGTTTTTTATTGTAGATGGTGGTGGTGTGTGTGTGTGTGTGTGTGTGTTGATTATTTGTTAATGACAATGCATGTGTAGGAATTGAGTAATTTGTATCACTGTAAATTTATTGATAAAGACTACATTAAAATGTGACTATAAATAACAAATGAGTTCCACTTTAAGGTTACGGCAGTCGGAAACTGCCATATAAAACTGCGAGTGGAATGAGAACTTCGGAAACTTTACATAAAACTTGTGATGTTAGATCAGGTATATGTACTTATTTCACAAACACTCTCGACATTTCAGACAATTTTTGCTTTCATGGTTTTTTGTTTGATAACTTGTAAAACTTTAACTCAAATATATGATGCTAGATATAATAAGCATATTTATTTAGTTAAGAAATTTTCACATTTGAGCTGAATGGTCGACATATCAGGCATTTTTTTTTTCATATATCACATCTTTATACATATGGTGTGTGTGTGTGTGTTTCCACCATTTTGTTAATTTTGTCTTATTTAGAGGTTGTTAAACTGCTCTTGTAAAAAAACAAAATTGATAATTTGAAGAAAATTAGCACGCTATTTTTGATGTTGCTTGTCTAACAAAGAGATTTTAAAAGATTCATTTGAACAATAAATAACTTAGTATTTGAGTGCAGCAAACATGTACAGTTTACTCATTTATGATGGCTTTAAAAAAATGATTTGGAAAGCAATATATTTATTTATTCTCATTTATTCTTGCTGTTGGGACATTTTATATCGAAACACACTGTTGCTTAAAACTTAACTTCAAGCTGTAGCAGTTGACATTTTGACAATCAGATGGGTGATCTGCAACGCTTGGTTAATAGTGACATGGATTTAAACCCCTTTACCCTACCCTTTAAGGAACTCATGCTACTTATAGTGTTTATCCAAATTTATTTAATAAATATCTCAGTGCAACATGCTCTGTGTACGTTTGTGTGCTTTTTATTGTGCATAACTTTTTGTTTTTTATGTTGCCACACCACACAGAAATAAACTACTACTACCACTACCGCCACTACTATAGCTACCCGTTGATTACAGCTGTCATTCACGCATTGTATAACAAAACAAAACTACTTCTTGCTCTACAAAGGCGGCGGGCATTCAAAGCCATTGATTCTGATCTAGGGCCCAGGCCCTGAAATGTTCTAACAGTACTTTTTGTTTACCATTACGCTTGTTTAACGCGTAGGTAAAGCACGGGCGAAAACGAAAGTAGACCATATTGAGATTTTGCGTCGTCATTATTCAGAACTTAAATTCTGTAGTCCATTTCTGTTGATTAAAGACAAACACAAGCAGGCAGGCCAAAGAATAACTTAACTTGATTGTTGGCCTCAGTTTTAAGTAATTTAGTGACCAACAGCGTACCAAACAGACACGTCTTCATCGGAATAACCTGCCACACCCAGCATGGCGCACCCTTCAGGCGGAGCTGCAATCCACACGCAGACAACAAGTGCTACAAGTATCTACATTGAGGATACATCGAAGTCTGTGTCAGTGGCATCGGGGTATGTATGTGACAGTTATCCCCCGCTGATTACACCGTTACATTGAAAATGGGACATCAAAATAATCAGTGTTGACGAATAGGATCTAGAATGGACAGTCATACCCTACCTAAGCTTAATTTAGCATTCACGTTCTCTGCTCATTTTTTATATTAGTTATATCAGTATTGACAGGAATAACCAAAATAACATTTTGGTTTTATCTAAATTTGCATTTCAGTACCAAGGAACATCATTTTCCTTTTTATAGCCTATGGCGTAACCCAGTAGGTGTACAAGTTGTAGATTTTTTTCTAATTGCAAATTTATAGGCATGTGCCACATGTATTTGTCATAGCCCCTCAGTGGCACAGCTTTCACTCCGGGCCTTTGATCTTGATGCTTAAACAGAAACAAGGTGCGACGGGATTTCCATGTCTCCGCCTCAGCAAAAGTATAAGTTGTTATATTCACCATAAAATGGGTATTAAATATCATTCCTTTTCAAAGAAAAAGTAATTCCGCACTGACTTTGTACTCACGTGAGGCCAGACGCTAGCATTAAATGGGTTGGCCTCAGTCTGGTAATTCAAACCAGAAAAAATACGTAGTTGTTGTTATGCCTTTTGTGACAGACCAAACAATATAACTCTTGAGATTATAGAGTTCAAGTAGTCTACTGCCCCCAGCAATAGATTTTTAATTTTAAGTCAATAGTCAATTCTGAGCGTTCATGTTGCGTAAAATGGATGACGTGAATGATACAGTATCCATACGAAGAATGTAATCGACACCATTTTTTATAAAAGGAGCTGTATAATATCGATGTTTTCAGATAATTGCCCCTATGAAATCTGAAAAAAAATTCGAAGGCCTTATAAACAGGTATTGCATTTTTGGTTCAGATCGGCGTTTCAAATAAAATAATCAACAAAATCGGCCTTAAGCTATCCCAAAACCCATCAGAAAAACCCCGAAAACAAAATCTCCCATTCCCACCGACATATTCCTCCACAGGTTACATTAAGTAGGGCCCATTTGTGTTTATTTGTTTAATCTATGACAGAACTGCACTATTTAGAGAAAACCGTACCTTGGTCTAAATGATTTTCGAAAATCCAAATACTGCTGATCACCTGTATGTCGTATTTTTTTCAGTCCATACAATCAGCACAACTTCGCCGTTCGCTACGCCAGACGCATGAAGGCCGACAATAAGAAGTCCGAACCCAGTTTTATCAAGATCCTGCCCTGGGGAGGGCGGTCCAATGACAATTATGGATATATCGACGGTTGCTTTGGCCAACTGACTTGGTACGCCATGGTCGCATTCCCTTTTGCTGTGACCGGGGTAATTGATGAGTTTATATTATTTTATTACCTTCACGCCTTCATACCTTGGTTCCTTTCATCTGTTTTTCTGTACGTTTGTTTGTTTGCAACATTGTCAAAAAGTTATGGACGAATTTCAATGAAACTTTCAGTCGGTTTTTCTGTTCGTCTGTTAGCATCATCATGCAATTTAGGATAGGTCATAAATGGGTCGACTGTTTTCTCTAAGTGCCTTTCTAGTTGAAATACATGTACGTTTGCAGAACAATGGATATTAACAGAAATATATATATATATAAGCATTTTAGAACTTACGTTTATGGACCATTCTCAGACTCTATCGAACTAACTGTGGATCGATCTATCCCTGAAGGGTTCTCGATGAATTGCAATCAACTTAAGCAGCTTGGATGTCTGTCACGCCTACTGAAGCTGTTTGGGGTAATTTTAGTTAAAATTATCGTTCAGCGGCTTCAGTATGCGTGTCAGACATCTAAGCCACTGAACCTGAAAGCAATTTAGCGAGAAACCCGTCTGAGATGGATCGATCCTGTTAGATCCACCTATAGATATGGGAACCCAGTCCTAGCAACTAAACGACGTAGCGACCTTTCCCTAAAGCAATGTAGGACTCTCTGACCACAGATGCGATAGCATTCTGTCACAAAAAATTGTATGGCCCACACTGCAATTTTGTCTACTACTTGAGAACCCCTGATATCTGAGGGTACCTGCACAAAAACGCAGTAGATACTCCAGCGCACCAGACTACTGCAATCACACTGCACGTGTGTCTCAAATCTGCTTCGATTTGAGGTATGGATGAAGAATATACTCCCCAGAAGTAGCATTCTACTGCAACCAAGCTTCACACAATCACAGTAGAAATGAAGCATAATGCTTCGCCGCAGAAATACAATACTGCATTTCTACTTTGCGTGCAGCAGTTTCGAAGTAGGTACTGACCGGGATGGATTGGCCTTCTTATTTAGTGACGTACAGCTAAAACAAAACCCCAGCGTCCGTCAAACGTGTCCCTAGCAGTTTGTCACTAAATGAGGGACCATTCCATCCAGGTCATTAAGTAGGGAAGGGTGTCAACATTATCCCCGCCCCCTCCTAACCAAACGCTAACCTTTTGCTTCTTTGCAACACGGACATTTATTTAACCTGCTTTGTGCAAGCAGCCGTGTGAAATACTTCTCTCTCGTTCATATACTTTAGATCTCTTATATCAAAATCAATGAATTCGAAACCATCTGCCAAATGGCACTAAAAGTAAGAAACTTCAAAAACAACAACCACTGTTTAGGCAAATATAATTACTCGTACTATTCAAATATATGATTATACATGTATATCGACCTCACTTATACATGTACAGTATTTGCCAAGTCATTTGCCCCATTATCAAATAAGTTCATTAAGCTCTGTGCAAAATTTGATCCTCGGACTTTAATATTTATCAATAAAATCTCTCTCTCTCTCTCTCTCTCTCTCTCTCTCTCACACACACACACACACACACACACACAAGCGTGCGCGCGCGCGCATACACACACACACACACACACATTGGATCACACTTCTTCAACTTGACTGGTTTCTGCATAGACATTGTTTAAGATCAGTTATTTATTTTTTTCTTTAACTTTCAGTTAGGATGGTATACAAGAGGAGGTATCATCCCCTATTTCTGCATGCTTGGCCTTGGCCTGGTTTCGGTCTGGCACATATCAGCCATGATCATCATCCAAGTCAATGAATGCCGATTTATGTCAAAAAAAGCCTGGTATCTGATACCTGTAGGTGTCTTTAAAGTTTCTTTTGAATTAGAGAGTATTCACATCGAGAAAAGCCGCGTAATGAATGCCATTGAAAGACCATTAAAGGATTACGCGGTCTTCCTATCATGTAGGTCCGCCATATTTAGGTCTCGGCCTTGCTAGACCTCGGCTCTTCTCGCTGTGAATGCTCTCTAAGACAAAAATGTCCATCAATTTTACGCCTCTTATGTTTAGTTATGATATCGATACAATATTTTATATTTGCTATCTATCCATTTTGCATTCAAGTATCATCGTATGCTTCAAGTCACTTTATAATCCATTTCATAAATCTAAGCATACAAATATGTATGCCTAGAACAGGGATGAGAACAAAAATCTCAGGGAGCCTACGAAATTCTGTCCATTTGACGGCTAAATTCTCTCTTTTTTTTGGGGGGGGGGAGGGCAAGAGGTTGTTACATTATTTCTTTCTTTCTTTTTTAGAGTATTTGTTCCCTTAATTTTCCAGTAAACAAATGCCAATTTAATGATAAAATTAAAATTAAGTCTCAAATTAGAGAAAATTTCATGGCACCGACTTGTAGTTCGGCTACTAATTGTTGTGATAATATTTTAATGCTGAAAATATTTTTATAGCTGCTCAGGTGACAGGGATCTGTTTGAAGTCGGGATTATTATATAGTTTTCTCCCCAAAAACGCGATTCTGCGGTGACGTCATCAGCTCGCACAAGCAAATATGCAGTATTTAATATGAAAGCATTGTTTTATTACGATTTTTATGCATTATCAAATGACTGAGAAATTGAATCCTACCATGTCGAACCCTAAGGCCTCGGTCACACTGCGCTTGCAATTTTATGTCCACCTTTCATCGACCACAAAATCTGGCGGTCCCTTAATTTATTAACTGTGATTAGTTTGCGAGCTGATTAAGAAGCCTTACCAGAGGAAGAAGGGTATTTTCAACCTCTTAAAGACCATTACAGACTGATAAAATTGACGATAAAAGGAAAATAGTTTAAAAGCAGTGAATGAATTTTTGTTCATAGTGTTTGATTTTATTGCACTTAAGGCTAAAAAGGTATTTTTTAATAAAATGAATGGAAAAATTATATTTAACCAATTTTGGGACTTTTTTATTTCATACAGACACATGCAAATGAAACAATCAACGGGGCCATGAACGGCTTCTTTAATATCACAGCAAGCCAAGCGAACCACATCGTATTCTCCGGAGTTGCAGTGAGCCAAGAACAAATTAATGTGCTGCAAGCTATATTTCAGCATAGCCACGGTAAGCATCTACATGTCTACTTAACTTCCACCTTTACCCCTGTCCACTCATCTCTCTCTCTCTCTCTCTCTCTCTCTCTCTCTCTCTCTGTGTGTGTGTGTGTGTGTGTGTGTGTGTGTGTGTGTACGCAATAAAAGATTGCTATGATTCCGCGTTCAAATTTACATAAATATCTAACACTATTTTTGATATAATATATTATAAATGCTGTTTTGCTCCATTAATATCTGACTGTAAATTCAAGCTGACACATTTATGAGCAAAATGTCTGACGATAATTTTGGGTGCACAGATATGGTATTGAATCATTACATCACAACAGACAAATTACAAAAGGGTGCATCACAATCATAAAAAATTACCAAACAGCTTTTATCATTAACATCAACTGCCGATATTTTTGCTCCTGAAGGTGTCATTACATTTATTACTCTTGTATTACCTTGTATTTTATTTTCATTAATTCAGTGACAGAGATGGACGTGATGCTCTTCAACAAGAGATACATATTAAACCACTTCACCATCCCGTGCCGAAGTATTTTGTTGATCACCATTTTATGTCTTGCGTGCCTGCTCGTACATGGCGTGGCCTTCATTCCCGGCACCTATTACGACAACGCTTATTCTCCACGTACAACCCCTATTATGACAACGGCTTTGTTCAATGAAACCATTGGACAAACCGAAATACATGCATGAACATAGTTCTGTGGTTCTGTAAACCAGTTTTGACATTTTGCGTTTTTAGTAACACTAATAATGGCGTAATTGGGATATAAGGAAGAGCGTGTGGGTTTTTTTCTTACAGCTTAATTTGGTGTACATCATGTGTGTTAATTATATGTTAATGTCACGGTATGTGTACACAGAGTATGTCACGGTATGTGTAGACAGAGTAACGTAAATCACTGTTTGATGAAGTTTTCATTAAGATACGATTGTAAATAAGAATAATAAGTTAATTTTAAGGTAAAAAACTCACAAAGAAAATTACTTTAATATACCTTAAAACTGTGATGTAAAAATAACCAAATCACTAACCATGACAATATACATGGACGGTATACATGTACGACCATAATTCGACAATTACGACATTATATCAACAAGCTTTGAACTTTTGCGTTTTAGTACCAACGGTGGCTTTTTGGAGATATTAGAAAGGGGGTGTGGGATTTTTTTTTTTTTTTTACTATAAAAAGCGTGTGTGTGTGTGTGTGTGTGTGTGAGTTGATTTAAGTAAAGAACGCTGAGTTTTACAAAGTCTCATAGTCATAGTTGTCATGACTACTTATCCTGCAAAGGTCATAATTTTTCTAACTTCAGACCTTTAAAACTGTATAACCCCTCAAATAAAAAATACCTGTCATCAATAGTTCCCTCTGATATATACAGAAAGGCAAGGCGTTCTAAATGGCTGGCCATTAATTAAAGATTAAACTAACGTACATGTATATAAACCACTTGTACTACTAAAATAAGAAAGAAAGCAGAAAGCAGGAAAATTCTTTTGGTATTTCAGACAGATTTTGTGACCTGTGAAAGTACAACTCGAACGTATGATGCTAGATATTACATATTCACTAAATTTAGAAATCTCCACATTTAAGCTAACTGATCGACATTTCAGTCACTTGTTCACACATCAGGTATCATATCTCTTTTCATTGTGTGTGTGTATGTGTGTGATTGCACAATTGTGCTAATTTTGAATTCATTTACAGTTTGTAAAATTGCTTTTCGCATACACAATAATGATGATTTAAAGAAAATTAGCACGTTATTTTTAATATTTTAATATTTTGTTATATGCAGTGAGTCGGTTGTCTAACGTAAAAGTTTTTTAAAGAGACATTGAACGATTAATAACTTACTACATGTATTTGAGTGCAGCATATATTCAATAAACATCATAAAGAAAACAATATATTATTCTTATTTCTTCTTTTGTTTGGATAATCGGTTGTGATATCGAAATACACTATTGCTCAAATTGCTTGTAACACCCTACACAATGTGGGTTTTAATAATGTTGTATGCTTTTAAAGCTGTGTGTATGTTAATATTTTGACTTCTTTCTTCCATACACTAATGAAGGACAGTTGGACACAACCTAGGTCAAATATGAGCTTATGTCAATAGATGGTAACTCCAAAGTAAAGTTAGGGGATGTTAGTATATTGTGCTAGTATGGCAGTAAAAAGAGTGTGTTTATCTTGATATAAAGTGGATGAAGTATGGCTGAAGCCTTAAGATTGCCAACACCGACTGAAATTGGTCTTTGTAATTGCATTCTGTGAATTAGAATTGTTATGCAGACGGCAATGGTCCCATCCAACACAATGGCCAATTTGTCACATCTACTGCAATGAATAAAGTATCTCCGATATCGCAATGGCTGATGTAAACTTCAATCTGTCCAAGAAAAATATGAGTTGCATTGTAACATACCGTGTTGTATGAAACAGTAATTACCTCTAATTATTTCACTGGGGTATTGTTCTGTTCTTAATCCTTACAACAAATATATATTGAGATGATTGTTCTCTGAAATACTATTAGGCTACCCTAGGTTCTAGATTTCGGTATTGCCAGCTCGATCTTGATTTCATATATAACCCATATCAACAATACCGGTAAAAGTAAAAGCGACTCCATCACAAGGTATATATTTAACAAGCTAGCTTTTACGTTGCTCTGACACTCAGGGTATATTAGGCCTATAGTTCACTTAATTCTTTTTTTCTACTTTAAGACCCTGACAAAGGTCTCCAGAAATGAATCAACACAAAATACACCTGTACTTAGAAAAAAGGAACTAAATACTGTTTGCATTTCTTATCCAAAAGTCTAGCTTTAACTCCCTTTAATAATAATAATAATAATAATAATAATAATAATAATAATAATAATAATAATAATAATCTGGAGCTTTGCCGTGCAGGCGCCTGGTTTATCACAATTAAACTCAAGCCACAGAGACCAAAACTGATTCGATCCGCCAGCGTCAAATGTGATCACACCTTGTCGCTTCCCTATAGCCATCATAATGTTCTGGATCACAGATTTTGTGAGGCAGAGACGATACCTGGGGGTAAGGACCCCGCTGTGGCTGCAATTTTCGGGCTTGGAGCGTCTGAAATACGACTTAAAGACTTCTTCTGACAGCACTCGCTGAAGCAGAACGCTTGCGATATGTTCTTTTGTATGTTGGTATTTTCCCCTAACTCTCCTTCGACATATGAATGCGTATAAATCACAGCAAAGTAAATGTGCTTGTTGTTGAAATGGCTGCGAGATTTCCGGTGGAAAAAGTTAGAGAACATCAATTTAATACCTGGTTCTCTTTAAAGTTTCGCTGTGTGATAATCATTACTTATACGTCAGCTATATTTAGCTAAAATATATTCATATTGGATGCTGCCTGCCATAGATAATGGCCTTGATAAGGATGTGTTAAGTCATAAACAGTGGTTATGAGTGTGTGTGCGAACGCGCGCGTGCGTGAGAGAGAGTTAGGGAGAGAGATGAGGATTAAATTGGATAGAATACATAAAGCACCAACCATAAATTCAATCATTTTTGGTTCAAACCATAGCAAATTCTGATAAGTACCCAAGAGAAAGAGAGGAAATGAAAGATGGAAGGATACATACGAACTATATGTAAGTCCCAGATATGAAAGAATGTATTTTTATGGTGGTTAATATATGGCACACAACCGCGTGGTTCAACATCCCTGATAACACTAAGCATAAGTAGGAATTTGTAAATATTCTTCTAACAGTGCAAAATGGCTATATCAGAATAGACAGCCTTCGGAGCATTCTCTCTGCACTAGATCAGCTTGAGAAACGGTTATTGGCCCCAAGTACTGATTCCAACTTAAATACGCCATCGGACAGCTATGCCATCACTGTTTATATGTGTGAAGAAAAGTCGGGTTTCCCACAAACGCCAATACGAAGTCCTGGCCATCACTGGCTGGTGAAATGATTTATACGTTCGGTGACGCGCAGTATAGGTCTACCTGAAACGGGAAACGGGTTTAGTTTAAAAGCACCTGTGAATGCGACTTAAAAGGTGTAACTCGACAAGGCTTCAAATGCCTACAACAGGTAAATAAGCACATTAGGCAATTGTGTCTACACGTCCAGGAAATGCAACGCGATCTCAGGTATGCTCGCCTTTTAAAACGCGACATCTTAAATGTCATCAAATACGCTGCCTTTTTACAATGTGACATCTTAGCAGCAAACGTAAAATTTTATTGACTTCTCTATTACCGGGTTCGACCACGACGCCAAGCTAAATATTTGCCGACACAACTTCGGATTACACAGCCTAAGTTTTGTGTTTTGATATTAAAGCAAAAGATAAATTAAGATATATAATTATATAAATAAATAAGACACAATAAACACAGAAAAAAGACAAGATAAGGACGGAATTTTTTAAAAAATGATTCAGTCACACTATATTTTGCTCTAAGATACAGTTTTGATCTCTCTCAAGAGCGTACAGCTAGAGTCCCAAAATTGTTCTATGTACAGGAATGGTGAAGCCAATCTATCAAAAATACGCTGGAGATATTGATAATGGGTTCGATAACTGTGTGCGATATTTCACCACTGACTCGATTCAACATCAAGTTAACATTTATTTTAAATTATCAGCTCACACCACTTTTTATGTGTCAAATATATTCAAACTCAATACCTCAATATCATTTATTTCATCTGTTTTGATCCTGCAGTTACGAGGCGTTTTGCATTATAGGGTCAAAGGTCAAACTTCCAACTCCTTACCGGGGAGGAAAAGTTTAGATTCACAGATAATTTGCAGTGGCACGGGCTAAAGACGTCTTGTGGTGGCTGCCTTGGAGAAGGGGAAACTAGGGGCCTAAAACCAAGACCTAGACGGTTAAAACAAGAAAGCACGGTCCTTCGGAAATACTTCTGTGGACTTTGCGTCTCGTGATTAAATGAAATGAACGCGTGCGTCTCGAGACTTGAAAAGTTTGAAATGGATTAACGACGCTCCGGGGTTTAATAGGCTGCAAGCAAATACAGTCAGCGGTGTGCTAGGTACTAGACACGCAAAAGGTTAGAGCATTAAAAGAAGCCTCTTCGAAGTTGGGTGTTACAAAATTCGTTCGAACTGGCGTTTGCTGGGATATAAAATGAGGTCATTTATACTTTGGATGTGTCTATCGGCGATTGTTGTCTCCCGAGGACAAGAGGCGGATCGAAATGACATTTCGCAAGATTTGGACGAAGACCAGCTAATGCTAGATGGGAAAGTAGATCAAAAACCTTTTCTCAGACGCGAGACAGACAACGCAGACGCTCGTGACGAAGTGAACGTGGGGAAAAAATTAGAAAAGCTAACTTCCAGAAACGACGAGAATGAAGTTTTGAAAAACTCTGACAAAGTCGAGGTAGATGAGCATGGAGTCAAAGTGGAGTTACCGCGCGACGAAATCGCGGACAATATCAACGTTCTTCCTAAAGTACAGGGTCCCCTGCCACTGGACGGGGAGCTACCCCCGGGGGAGGATGATGACACTTTTAAGCCCGTGCAGCTCTCCACGGATTTCAACGTCTATGACTCGGACCGTGACGGATTCATAAGCCTGGCGGAGCTGATCAACGCCACGGGGGCGGAAGAGAACGTTGAAGAGGCGTTTAACGTCACGGATACAGACGGTGGGTATGATTTCGTAGAGATACGGGTTCTTGATTATAGGTATAATTTCCAGCCCCCTTTCCACACTTTTCAACAAACAGCTAAAGACACGCTAATTTCCATACAAATACATTTGATATATTTGAGCATTATCATCATAATCGTTATTGGGTTGGTGCGTGGTGGGGGTGGGATATAAACCCATGCCCGTTTTCTTAATATGCTGGATCCACTGGTGATATTTTGGTATGAATAGCTATATTGTTCTAGTTTACATATCTGATCCGTATCAGAAAGAAGGAATTTAGGTGTTTTTAAAGAAAAAATATAATGGAATGAAGTGTAAGAGGTAGAGGGTCAGTGCAGGAAAGAGAAGAAGCGCACGTTAGTGGGATGAGGGGAAGGAAGAAAGGGGTAAAGGAAAAGATGTAGAGGATTGCAAACGAAATGAGCTATCGGCTTTTGCTGTATAAAAGGTAAAACAAGGTTAAAGTAACAAATACGTCTTTGTTTATCAACTTTTCTCAGCAGACCGGCAAACCTAAAAGCTAAAACTGTTATTCCAAGGGTTGTAGCGGCCATGTCGTGTTTCGTAAGTTCAAAGCCAGTAACAAGAAAGTTAAATCGAAAACGTTCTTTCACATGTCACGGCTCAAATGCTAAATTACAAGCACGTGCCCCGTCCATTTCTATCAAGGTCTATAATTGACACACTCTGTAAAAGTGGCTTCATTTTACCAAGTTGTGCCCCAAGCTTCAACTTTCGCAAAAAACATCGTCCAGCTGAGATCAAGATTCAAGTCCCATAAATAAAGTGAATTAGTTCAAACGCGAAGATTGTTGTGTGTAAAAGGGCAGGCCGTGATAAAATAACTATAAATCATGCAGTTTCATCGACACCTACATTGCACGAAAAGTTTGCTGACTTTGCTATCCGAGCTTGTTTGATGTGCAGAGTGATGGGGAAATAGTTTCCTATGAATCACTTCATCCACCGTGATCGCCTAGTTGTAGGTTATCTTAATCACATCTAAATCGGTAAAGCACACAAGTAATCATGCAGATTGCTCACTATTGAATCCCCTGGTTTTGCCAATATTAACAGGTGCTCGCTTTTATTGAAGTTTTCTAGCATTAGTCGGTACGAGATCGTTCCTTAAAAATTTAGATCTAGGCAAATCTAAACAAAGGAAAGAGAAAAGGTTTGCATCAACCTAAGTTGGTCTCCCCATATAGATGTATATGTGTGCTCCCTAATTTATTGCATTATTCTCCACCCGCCAACATAGGGGAAAAAGGTTAAAAACACGAAAATGTATGTTTTCCGTACATCTGTGCATTGGGTTAATCGACACGTCACTTTCCCATCACAAAGCGTACGCAGCGACCTCAACTTTTTTTCCTGGCATCTTTTTAGACGAAGACCTCATGAGGTTCAGTTCCAAAGATGCCTGGGGCGGGTTTATATCTCGCTGTTTTGTAGCTTGTAATAAATGAACCCAGGATGTGGAATCAAAGGGACAGCTCCTCTTTCAATATTTATTCATAATCATGACCACCAGTGCTACTGAAGGGATGTGTAAATATACGCTACCTAGAGGTGACGATCAGGCCAAGCACGTAAAGACCCAAGGTGTGATATCGATAAAATTGACAACTTGATAGAGTGCTAGCCTCTACCAAGGCGACAGATTGACTTTTCACTATATATTCACAGATATGTCTTTAGATAAACAGACGGTTTTTGGTTCTCTGTCACCCTGTAATGAAATCTCAAGAATGATTGATTTTGTTGTTAATTGGCTTTTGGAAAATTTGCCTATAATATCTGCCGCCCTGGTAGAGGGTTTACAGAGTGCTGGCAAGGTACTGGGTTATACTGATATATCTTTCGTTTTGGGTACATTTTAGTTCAAGATCAACGATGGATTGCCAACGACAATGCAAATGGTCTTGGATTTTTTAATAAGGTTTATAATTTGCTATTCCAAATATATTCTGTAGTCACAGAGAGTTGTCTTGAACATTTATCTAAGAACATGTATGACAGTTTGAGCCTAGACCGTTTTCCGAAAGATTTCATTATTCATTGCAAATCTTCGAGGATTGACATTTGGTAAAGACGTATCTATTAAAAGATTTTACAGCGAACTTGCATTTAAAAATTGGAAAGTGCCATTTACATTAACAAAACCATTATATATTCTGATAGTCTGAAGTCGCCTTCCACCGCCACCAGTCGTATATAAAAGACCCTTATCTGTATAACTCCAACAATGCAAAACAAAAAACATAAGGCTATATGTGACCTTACAATCACTTGTGCCTATACGACGAACGGGAAAATGTTGAATCTCTCCCGATGTATATTATATAACTCTTTATCTAGTGAACGTGTCAAACAAGCCATTTCTGTGCCTGGGCCTCAAACAACGAGGCCGGTGGTGGTGTAACCTTACATAAAGGTAATCAAGTGTTTGCTATGTCAACTTCAGTTCGTGTAGAACACCCTGTATACATGACTGTGTCCACAACTAACGTATCACAGTAGCGACCTACAACAATGAGTCCGCCGATTTCTCAGTCATGTGTGATCTTTTTGTTACACAGGTACTTTTAAGTGCTAGTTAAACAGAGAGAGAGAGAGAGAGGTAAAAAACAGAGAGAGAGAGAGGGTGGGAGGGAGGGAGAGACAACATAAAGGTACAAAAAAGAAAGTTTGAAAAATGAAAGAAAGAAAAGGGAGGTACATGTAATAGGAACTGAGGGAGTTGAGAGAGAGAGAGAGAGAGAGAGAGAGAGAGGCAACATAAAGGTACAAAAAAGAAAATTTGAAAAATGAAAGAAAGAAAGGGGAAGCAATAGGAATTGAAGATAGCAATAAATAGAGAAAGAGAGAAAGAGAATATGCAAGAACGAAAGTACTTGTTTAAATATCCTTGCTGTAATCATAATAAACAACCGTCATGAACACACATTTCCCTAGTTTATCTCAGTTGGAGAGCTATTTTCACAGATAGATTGACTTAAAGTGTAACGAGATTAAACTCAATCCAATGAGTACAAAACAGGGACGATAATCGAAAACATTTAACTTCATCCAACGAGCTTTAACTGGCACGTCTCTAGTGAGTCACTGTTCCACATTTCACTTAAACTGCAATTCCCATCTGTTGCATGGTTATTATTTATATTCACTGCATCTTTTGTATACACCTAGAAATGCCACTGCGCGTGCACACAACAATATTCACAGCTCCTTGCTTCGCTCTCCATCCGTCTATCGGAAAGGCATGCGCACAGGAAGCGAATAATTGGCTCGGAAAATCGCTAAAACAGATTCACAAAGCATTTTCTATATTTTTCAATAAATCGCCAACATTTTTGCATTTTTGTTTTCTATAATCTCATAGGTACCCACCGAAATTCCATTCTAAACTTTAGAGCAAAATGTTATTTTTTTTTTACAAATATTTTAAAACTTTAATGAACGTCATCGTTCAATCACAATAACAGGAAATCACAAACGCATTTTCATTTATTGATTTTGCACCCTATGCCTTTGAATCTAAGAATGAGTAATAAACATATTTTACCTCTCTTAACCTAGAATCAGATTTTTGATATTACTTTTTTGCGTATTTTCAATTTTCTTTCGCCTTCTAAACTCAATAATCTTCAACACTTCTTTTGCCATATCATTGTCGATTTATTTCACGTACACATTCCCGTCATCTAATGCATTCGCTGCAAGATTAACGACTCCACACTGAATACACAGTGCTTTTTTCTATTTGAAAAAAAAAAACAGCTCTCTGATATGAAAGAAATATTGCGTAAATGCCGCGACAGCTGCAGCTGTTTTTAAGGATACACACGAGCGTCGTCCTATTTAGGTTTGATTAGGTTCTGTCTATTACATTTTCTGTAGCAATCTTTGCACACGCACGTCACTGGGTTACCAACTGTGCTTCGTTTCGTTGAGAAGTTGAGTCTGAAAAAACTTGGTCTTAACATGAAAATCGAACATTTTTAGACTCCTATAATCCGATTTGATCTATAGAGGTTTCCTAAAATGTAATATCTGGTGGTCTAAAATATCAACCACCTTCTTTTCCTGTGAAAGAGACCCAATACCTGCGTAAAAGTTCATTTACCTATGGAGAAAATACAGTCATATTTCCGCTCGTGTGACAAGGGCATTGTAGAGAGTGATTTTACTACAAATATTTTTACTACATTTAGTACGAGCATATAAGAAATGGAAATCATTTAAAGATCACAGCATCACTGCTAAATATGGGATGTAGAACTTGACGATAAAATTTTATTTTTGTCTGCTTTCCAGCCGACGGTCAAGTCTCAATGGAAGAATTCAGTGTTGCACCTTGGTTGCTGGATGCCGGCGAACCCGAAGACATCGTCATTGAAGAACTCAAAGAGGATATCATCGAAAAAATTGACAAATATCAAAGAAAATCTTACAAACAACACCATCATGACAAGGAAAAAGACAATCTGGAGAAAGAAGAGAAAGAGAGTCTATAATGCAATCAACCAGTTGTCTTGTTATATTAAAGGGATACTATTGTTTCGGTGCGATCTGGATTTTCTTGGAACGCTAAATTGCCTTCTTTAAATCGCTTCTACATTGCCACCCTGTCAAGGACTTGTTGCCGGAGGGGGCATTCATCTTACATCTTCTTAAATAAAAACGACAATAAGAATATTGGATTCAGTTATCAAGATTCGGATGCTCATTGATAAAATCTTATGTATCGTTTACGCCATATTTTCTCAAATTCTGGCTGAATAATTATTTTCGGATATTCGTCAAAGTTCGTGCGTGTTCTTATGAGTTGATACAAACGTATAAGAGTAAACAGGATAATAAAGAAGTGGCATCTAGCACGGGTCTAACTCAAAACGGTTGTAGACGAACTTCAAGGAAGTTGAGGTTGATTGCATTTTAAGATGCTGTTCACACTGGATACCTTGTGTTATCCGAGCGCTCAACTCGAGCGAGTGGCCCGAAGAACACATTCGTCTTGGAGTTTATCTAAAAACGATTTTTGTTCAAACGGTGCTAGATGCGACCATATATTCGCCTTCAAAATCCTAGTTTCTCAATATTTGAGGGAACAGCTGCTGCAAGTTTAAGCAAACATCAATATCACCTAAAACATGTCCATTAAACTGCAGGATATGGGTTGCCGCGCAGCAGTTATTCGGGTTATGGATAGAACGTTTTTGAGTATGCCAACCTGAAAGCAAACCACCGCCGATAAAAACATTTCCGATTCTATGAAAAAAATCAGAAACGATCGCATATGACTTCAATTGCTCGATTGTAAATGTACTTGGATTTCCTTCCTGCGGTCAAATATAATATAATCTTCAACTTCACTTTGTTTCCTGTACAACAGTTGTGAACAAAATCGGTGCACTAAATACCCGATATCTTACAGAGTGGCTGTCTAGTAATGTTTTTGCATTGGTTCGATAAATTTAGTCTCTCTCTCTCCTCTTCTCCCTAGCCTTGCCCACAATCTCTGCTACGAATAATTTTAAAAACGGCTCAGTACATGAAAGAAACTTCGGGGTGTCTTAGAGTGTCCCTTTTCTCGTTTTATAAGAAGCAAGGTAGGAGGGGAGGGGAGGGATCCGCAATGTTGTTTTGGAAAAGGGCGTAAACGCAGTCATACACATGGCTTCCCCTCTTATTCCCCTTTGCGCGTACTGTTACTGCATGTAGTGTAGCTATATATTTGGCAAACTTACAAGCTTTTTTCAATTTGCTAGACTTTATAGAGAGACACTCAGAATAATACTGAAAATGTGGCGAGATACCTTCCCACTTTGAGGGTGGCAAAAACCGGACAAAACCTGTCATTTCAACTATTCAGCCGACTATTTGCTACTTCGCACCTGTTGAACACGATATCTGCGGCTTCGGGTTCTTTTCAAGTGTAGACAGCTATACAATGGTTTCGTGTATGCAGCTGTCCACTGTTTACTTCCCCAAGGCTTCCGAATGCACAATGTTTTCAGATGGACGTGATAACCAGGAGACAAGAAACCACTGCTCGCATACCTACACTTCCAAGCTTCGTTCGGACCAGTTTAAAACTAAATTCACTTCGGGCGAAATTGTGTCGACAGAACACCAATTAACGGTTCCCAGTGATTTGGATTTTCAAGACGCAGTGGGGCATTACTTTGTGATTGGGCAAGTTGTTTATCTATCTATGTGTTGGGGGTGGAGGGACTACAACAGCCCGATAGAATCCAAATCAGTCCGATAAGTTAGTCCCATTCTATTATTTTGAAAAAAAAAACTACAATATGTTTCCCTTTTGAAGAGGAGAGTTAAGTTGTTTTGAAATTGACATGAAAACTGTGGAAGGGCAAAATACTTCCACTTAACTTACTGACTCTAATTTGTTTGAGGATTACTAAAGAATCTTGAAGTATTAAAAAAAATCGAAATGAGACGCAACAACCCCGTGCGCAGAGAAGTGTAAATATTTAAGGATGCACATGATAGCTGCAGAAAGGGAATTTTAAACTCAAGTGCCCATAGCAGGCTGTTTGTTGAATATTTGAGAAGAAACAAAATTCACATGCCATGTTTGTTTTGAAGGGCGTTTCTCAATTATAATGTTTTGAATTTCAGCCTTCTGGCTAAGCACACACTGTACACAACTTTAGAAAATGGCTTCTCAATCGTTTAATTTTTTGTATAGCACTCCATTTATTCTCCTCCAATTGAGTTCACTGGGGAGTTGTAATAGTCTCGTCACTGCATTAAACTGATATTCAAACAATGACTTTACCATCAGAAAGGTTCATTCGTGCATTTTTCTGTCACTTATTTTATTTCCAGTGAAAAGATTCAAAATCGCATCGAAGTCGTCAGCTGAAAGCCTAAGCATACCCCCATCTCTCTCTCTCTCTCTCTCTCTCTCTCTCTCTCTCCAATTTAAAAACTTTTGGCTATTTAACATAAAAAAAAATTCAAACTTTTGCCATTTAAAAGAACGTTTAAACATGATCACAAAGGATACAAAACAACCATCGTGTACACTGCGGTGGTAAAGATAAGCAAAAGCGGGGATGTATATATAAATACCTACCGCCAAGTGTTCACACTGAGGAGCAAAACATAAGGACAGATTGTTGAACACGAAGCTTACACGTAACGCGACACTTTAAAAATAAGATGTATCCTTAAAGCACTTTGCTAGACTAATTTGAGAAGGCCTATTTGTTAGCGGGAGAGTGGATCATTTGGTGCGGGGGCGGTCGGCTGAAACCATTGCTGAAGCGCCCTGAATTTCAGAGTACAGCAGTAACTTACTTCCATGACAAACATGGCGTATCAGAATGACCCAGAGAAATAGTGTCACCGCCAGTTCTCAAAATTTCAGGGCGGGCCTCCGTTAACTCTCAATGGTTCCTTGATTGAAAAAGTAAAAAAAAAGGAAACAAAGCACTGTTGACAAAAAAGTAAATCGCTGCTAAGAGACCACACGGAGTTGGGTCGATTTAAGTAAAACGATTGTTTCATTGGGAACGCGCTATTATATTCATCGATTCACTCACTGATGTGACCATAATTAACTTTTTTTGCTAGCTTTACACTTGAAACAACGAAAAACATTTTCATTGGTCCGAACTATTGTCCCACGTACCGACTCTCTCTCTCACTCTCTCTCTCCTCAAAAGCTACCCATCGCCACGGCAACTGTTTCCATAACAACACGGGCGGGGCTCGGGCCTGGAGGCCGTGTATTAAGACAATGCACCTTGCTGCAATATCTCCACGGGATCATACACGGCAGTTTATTCAGACATGGAGCCAAGGCCTCCCATCTTCTAGCTAGTCCACAAAGTAAACGGATTATAGTTTGTCTTTCTCGTTTCACAGCGCAAGGTGTCTTCTAAATATTTGGGAACAACCAAGGGGGTATGGTGAATAGATAAATAAATAAGGAAATGTACCTGAAAACACCATTTGATGTGTGTGTTAAGAAATATGATTTGTCGTTTCTCCTTTTGCATTTTAATCTCAATTTTAACACCCAAACTATTTTTTTCATCATCTAAAAATGTGAAACTGTCAAGATCCCGAAACAGCCTCTTTGATGATTAATTCCTTTTATTATGAAAAAACATATCCATCAACTTATTATATATATAACTTCATAGATAACGGATGGGCTATAAAGCATTAGACAGGATATTTTGTATCAAAATAAAGCGACTTCTGTGCTTGATTAGTATACGGTGTCTCCATACGTTAATTTATAAGACGCCAATATGAAGTCAATGGAAATTGATTAAAACCTACGGTGTCACCATAGGTGATATAGTATGACCTGCGTTCGACCCGAAGGAAAATTCTTATAAATAATCTTTAAAAAATTTATTTTATAAACGCGTTTATTTTTTAAATTCGGCTTGAATATTCGGGGGGGGGGGGGGGGGGTAAATTTGGACAGTACTGGAATCCGTTTTCACAGAGCATCTAAATACAGCGTGACCCCACTCAAACTTGAACACTTAAAGATAGAGTTCCGTTTCCCTTTAACCTCACAGAGGCCCCATCTCAAAAAAATACACAAACAATCTTTTTTAACACAAACGAGACATAATTATCGCGCTTAGTGTGTAGACCACGCGTTTGAAAGGTCAAATTTCATGTACGCCAAGTTAAATTGCCGCAAGTTACTAAAGAGGACACCGTCGGCGAGGTCAACGAGGTGACTGCAACTTGTTGAGCTAAACAGGCGCAAGCATTCCGTAATATCTCATTTCGATCCATATTCGGGAATACCAAAGTAATTTTATATTGCTTAGATTTTTTTTACAGGGTTTTAAAAAATGGGACGAAATATGTGGAGAATGCGCGTAAATACAAGCAATTATTCTTGACAATTTTAATCTTTAAAAAAGTGCTTTTTCAGAATGATATCATCATCGAAAGAAATGTCTGAGAGCATTTTTTTTTTTTTTTTTTTTTTGCGGGGAGGGGGGATTTCATGTGAACTCAAAAAGAAATCACAAAATGCTAATAAAAAAGGGAGGAATGGTGAGTGGGTAACCTTCCCCTCCCACGAATGTCCATATTTTGATAATTTTTTTAAATTATCCATAATTTCCCCAGCTTTTAAACAAGGAGAATATCCTCCGAATTTATTAGAAAGAAAATCCCATATTCCTGTGCATAGCACTTATTTTATTATTGCAGCAAATTAAACAAAGGCATATTTTATATCCTCGACCTTTTGCTATGGCCTGTGATGGTATATGATTTCCCTCGATTTTTTTTTTTTTATTTTATTATTTTTTTTTTTGTAATAATGGCAGACCAACGGCACCGTTTTCCATACTCCATTCTAATGCGAAGCAATGAAGTAAATATGAGAAGCAAAAAAGAAGAAAAAAAAAAAGAAAAACAGAGATCCCCAGGCCATGTCAAAAGACAGGCTGTCAGATGTCATAAGGCTTGATTTTGTGCTCGGCTGATTTCTCCCTCAGTGCTCAATTTTCTTTCATGAAAAAAGTATGTCTGTGTGGTTTATCAGTAATCGATCCCGGTACCAGACCAGTGTTGGCGGCATATGATATTTAGACACCAATTAAAAAGACTACGGTCTTTATCCAGGAAGGTGGGGGGGGTGGGGCATAAGGTCCGTGATTCAGTTGTCATAACACTTTTACCAAATTTCAAAAAAATAAATAAATAAATAAAATAAAATAAATAGATAATAATAATTAAAAGAGAACGAAAAAATTACATAACTTACTAATTAAACAAATAAAAAGTAATTATAATAAATGGCATTAAAATGATTTTATGAGTCTCATTTCACTTTCACATTCACAAAAAAGTAATAATCATAACAGGTGCCAAAGAATATTTCAGAATTTGTAGATTCCTATTCTGTATTGATTCCAAAGTTTTTCATGTCACTGGTGTATAATAACAGCCACTGCAATTCCTCTCACACTGCTATTCTATTCTGTTATTGCAAGTTCTCGTCTTTCTTGTTTATTTGTATGGGATGACAGTGCACAAATATTGATAGATATTTTTGTTATATCATCACATTGCACTGAATCCACTCTGACTTTCTTGAACATTTATACGGCTGGTATACAGTATTTTTATGAAAAGAATTTTCATTTTCCATGTTAAAGAAATGCAGCAAACAATTCAGCAATTACAAAACACGCTCATTCATCCAATGAAATAAAGGTAGCAAAGAGTGAATTTAAAAAGACAGTATTTATTAAACTTAATGAAGAATGTTTAACTGAGCAATAATGCTGAATAATATAAATATTTACAATCTGTCAGTTCAACATCAGACTGATTATATTAATAATAAATAAATGTTCGATTTTTGGCCAATGTCATTAAGCTTGAGATATTTTGCTCTACTAATATTACAAGTCCAGTAGTGTGATAACCCAGATAAAAAAGTACATCCCATATATTTCTGTGCAAGTAACTAATAAGTATCATTTTATAAGACTGTAGTATAATTTTACAAAAAAACTGTAAACTTTATTCTTTGGACCAAACCCACATTGCTCTATACACCTGCAGAAAAACATGAAACTGTGTGCAACTTTATTAATTTCAAATATGTACAAAATGTGCACACTTAACTTCTATACAATGTAAGTACTACAAACACATGAACTTTCAAAGAAAGATATCCATGTTTAATACCACATCTTTAAACTTAATTAATAACAATGCTGATCAAAGACGCTCAATGCACCACCAGAGCTACAAATTGTGCTCCGGTATATACAATGTAACCCAACACACAATGAGACTGCATAAAAATAAATTAAAAATAATAAACAATTTCCCTGGTATTTCAATTCAATTCAAATAACTTTTTGTAATGTTAAAAGCCCACATCCATTCATGGTAAGGGATCTAATGGTGTTAAGAAGTACAGTTACCAAAAAGTTGAGTCCCGTTTTGTCTATTACGAAGTCAATACTGACTTCATTTATAATATTTGTTTTTATGTCTGCCCCACCAAATGTGTGACACTATTTGCTTATTAAGACTCAAAAGCATGTGAGGCATCATTAACACTGAAGATAGATAGACCTTTCTTTGTATAACCCTTCTCCATCGAGCCGTTTCATTCAAATAAGTTCATCATAGGCAGAAAGTGGATTCCCTCCATTTTTCGTTGACCACCATGTCCTCTGCTGGGCATAACATGACTTAATTTGGGGAAAAAAGGACTCACTTGCTGCCTATGGTGAGAGCCCACTTAACTAGGACCTACCTATCTTCATTGTCAGTGCACCTTTAGATATGGTATTAGAAAGGTTCAATAATAGCATGAAATAGCATTAATTGGTGAAATGGTATACATGTCTGAGTTAGTTAAATATTAAACTATGTTACCATTATACTGCTAAAAGCTGTTAATGATATTGCATGCATCACATACATGTAGTGTTGCACTGTTTACTATTATATTTGTATACGTATATACTATTTTACTGTAAATCTTAGAAGTGTAGTAGCTACCACAATCTATGTTATTGCAAATGTCAATGTTGTGTTGTTAAATGTCAAGGTAATTATTCACAAAATTCAAACCTGGAATCCCAGTTCAAACACCTCAATTGATTTGTCTTCATTTATTTTCAAGATTTTACTTTTGGTTTCTTGCTAAAACATGCTCCGTTTTGAAAACATTTGAACAAACCTTTTCTGGTATTATCTAGAAAAGTTTTTTTCTGAAAATGAAATTCATCAATTCTGATTTAATTTTGAGAGTAATTACAGTGTATTAGCTGTCATGTTATGTGTTACCATTTCTTTTGGCCGTTACCAAGTGAGTGCTGTACATGTTTGTGTTACCATGTTACCATGTGCCAGCTATACCATGTTACCACTACATATATAACTATGTTACCAAGCCGTCTACACTCCCTCCACCTCGAAATCTGGGCCGATCCTTGAAGGAGCAGGAAACAAGAAGAAATGTATGAGATGAGGCGCAGTACACAAAACAGGGAATGCTCAACAGGAAGTGCTCAGTGTTAAAATCTGATAAAAAGGAAGAGGAAACAAAAAAAGACTGTTAGTAAAACTGAACAGGAAAGGAAAAGTATACTACAAGAGTGGGTCAGGTCCCATTAAATCAGTCCATCCCCCCCCCCCCCCCCAGGTGAGTGCAAAAAGTGCCAAATACATAAAAATCTATGACACATGCATTAAAGGGGATGCATTTTGTGATTTGAATATGATAAGGGTTCGAATATCAGGTGTAAAAGCTGGGTTTATGACCAACTTTTAAAACACATGTTAATGGATGTGTACTTCACCCCCACCCCTCCAATGATCCCAAGGGCTATCCAGATACCCATCCTGGCTGTCTGTACTCCATAATCGAAAAAAATGAAATGCAAATCATATATTTTGAATTGTAGTATAATCCTTTAAGAAAAATTAAACTTTTGGGGAAGACCCACTGAGTAGTATCACTTTTGGAATTAACATCAGGTTAGTACATATACTATCAGATGCACAAAAATATGCACATGTGTACGCACACTTAGCTGAGTGCAAAGTGGTTGTTGCATACAGTGGGTGCATATGTAGATGTGCAAATGTGCAAGTTCATATGACAGGTGCATATTTGCAAGCAAAACATGCTACACTTGACCACTTTGGATGTATTTATCAAGTTAACTTTTCAAATTTATCCAATTTCTTTTTATTCTGGTAGAATTTATTGTCATATGAGAAATCCAGTCATGTAAGCTGCTACTTAAAATTTCTAAATCTAGTGTAACATTTTTATAAAAGGCAATCTCAAACTGGCCAATGATATGAACAAAAGTGTGGCAAAAAATTCTAACATGAAAATGTGAAGGCATATATATGTTATTAGGTGTTTGTGAGAAAAAAATGTCAATAATAAAACAAAAATATGCATAAACTAGGAAGAGACCTAGTAAAATATTTTGTGTAAGAACCAAAGAAACTAAATTTACAACAACATCAATGCCAATACAATATTGCTGCACACTTTTTGAAACACAGATAAAAAAATCACAAACCAAATCTTTTTAATTCTGCAGAAACAATCTTACATGAATTACCACTGAAAATGGCTAGATTGGATCAAACAGTGAATCAAAACAAAATAAAACAGGATCAGTTTTTATACAGTTGAACACTCAACAAATTAAAGACAAAAAAGTGTTGTAACAAAATTCTCACAACAAGCACTTCATACAATCAATCGAATAAATCAACAATCTGTCTTCAAAAAGATACAACTTTAAAATACACGATTTCTTTAACAAATCTATATGTCATAATGGCATTACCGTAAATCTTAAAACAGATGTTAAGATGATCAGGCTTTGTTTGCAAACATTAATGGTACTTAAGGAGCAAAGTAATTCACATACAAGTGACCCCAAGAGAACTGAAGAATGATACTAGTGAGAACATTCACATACTTTTTTACACCAACAATGTCAAAACAATATCAGTTTCATTTAGTTTTGCCTACACTCATGCCATGTGATAGAAATAGGGTAATTACCCAATGTCTCCAAACAATTTAAAGAAATTCTATTCCTGCATGATGCTTTGATGATAATAATAACAGACCAAAGGCATGAAGTTTTCAACTAATTCTGTCATCGTTACCCTCTCCCCCTGGTGGTCTGAGAACTGACCATCTGATGTGAAGCTTAGCATCCTTATCGATCTAAAATATTTCTGGTCTGACTGCATCTCTTGATCATACATAATATGAACCAGACTCCGTCTATTTACTCATGAAGCCCCCACTAACCTCTGACATCAAAGCAAGTGAACCATTTGAATTCTGCTATACATTTTGTAGAACAGTTTCATTAGCTATGTTATTATAATAGACTTGTGAAGATTCTTTTGTCTATAGCTATTTATATTAGTTTTATCTTACCATCCAATAATATCCCTGATGAAATCTGACTGCAAGCAGATGAAATATTGGATGGTAAGATAAAACTAATATAAATAGCTATAGACAAAAGAATCTTCACAAGTCTGCTATACATTTTGGCTTTCACTACTTTTTTGTGATTATTTTTTTCAAGTTTTGTTGAAAACAATGCACATATGATAGTATTTGACCAAACGAAAGAATTTCCTGATGCACATTTTGAATTCAAAACAGTTATTTTTTATTGAGTAGTTATACCACTGAATATTTGTGGTGTCAAACTTCAAAGGTTGCCAGAAACAACCACTGTCAGTCAATAAAGTATGTAAAATCAAGCCACACACTTAAAACACCTGCAGAAGAGTTCAGTGGAATAATTCTTTTTTGAGATATTGCAAGGGGAAATGCTATTCTAAATCAAGCCTTTAATGAACAGACTTTGACTACATTTTTTGTTTTCTATATCTATCTTCTGATCGGGATGAAATGTGAGATGATCAAATGTGATGGGAAGAAAAAATATATATAGACTGTTAATATGTTTTTTCCTAGGAAAAAGACTCTGAAACAAGGTGGGTTAGGACAAAAACCTTAATTTTTTCTTTAAATACTGAGAAACAAAAACATTCCACCTTAAGCAAATGTGAAGGCATTATGACATTATTTTCAACAGTTTTGTCATTGATGTGGTATAAAATTTGATTTGGCAGAAAAAAAAGGGAGGGGGATCAAAATAAATCTATGCCTAGGGAGGTTCAAAAGTCAGTCTGATTCATCACCCCAGCTGACAAGTGACAAAAGAAAAGATTTACATTCTTTTCACTTGTGACAGTTGTTGAGAGCATGGAAGATTTGATGTGAAATGTGAAGCAGCTGTTCAAACATGCCCACCAATGAATGCTGGAATGTAGTATAAAGGCAAATTTCCTTTCTTAAATAAAGCATTGGACAATTTAGTTTTGAGATAGTTTCTGTATTCAAAGGTTAATCACGTCTATTTTTTTACTTCCGATCTATAAATATTTAATAAAACTTACAGATATTTGCGACACTTACATAATATAGTTTCAAGGAATAGGAAATGCAAATGTAAGCAGCATTCTGTAATTGTTGGGCACTAGACAGAGTTTACAAGCTTTTGGGATGAGAATGACTGTCACATTAATTTTTTTTAAGAGCTGAAAGCATTATAAGGGCTTCTGGACTCATTAAGAAATTAATGAAATTTTTGCAACATAGAACACAAATAATCAGGATTTATTTTTTCATATTTATAATTGGTCATGTTATCAGACTGTAACATTCCCCATGTTTTTGAACCCACTGTAATATGAACATGAGGCCTAGACCGATAAAGGGATATGTGGTGTAAGCCCCCGGCCAGTGTTTTCAATACTTTCACTTACCATTTCTATAACAGTGATATACATTTCTATGGTATTTTAAACTAAAAGTGTATTAAGACCACTTTATGTTGCACTTTCCCCCATGAACAATATCATATCATTTTATTTTACGCATACCTATATGCCTGCTGTTGTGCCAAATATAATTTCTGCACCCCCCCCCCCCCCCTCCCTCTACCTCCAACAGACACTCCTTCACATCATGGAAAATTCACATTATGGAAAATTCTTACATGAGCCAGCATTACTCTGCAGAGCCATCAACAAACTCTTTCACTCATGAGAAGCCAACTGCCCCCCCCTCCCCCAACACCTGCAAAGTCCTTCACAGAAGTTGAAAACCACGCAGACTACGACTGTAGTCATTTAGAAATGCTGAATACCACACAGATTAGGACAGTAGTCATTTAGAGATGCTGAATACCACACAGACCAAGTCCTATATCAATGAACATGACTGTACCATTGTTTTGTCTTCTCCCTGACGTGTCCTATCACAGCCTGAACAACCTGTACTGTGGTGGCTTGACCGCCAAGGTCTGGGGTGTGGATCTGGAGTGAAAAATATATGCTTTCAATTTTCATGATATTTTACTTCAGGAAGAAATATAACAGTTTGCAGGGTGTTGGCTTCACTGCCAAGGTCTTCCTTCAGTGTACACTTGTTGTAAAAATTGTACTTTTAGTTATTTCATATAAATACTTTTGATTGTAATCAAAACATCACAATGAACATAGTGTTAAGAAATAAATCATGTCCTGATTTTCCCTTACCTTATCCTCAACAATGACTTTTATTACAGCATCTCTTATTAGTTCCGAATGGCTCTTTAAACTGAAAACACACAAAAGAAAGTATAACTAGTTACATCACCAAAAAATATTGCCATTCACCACATTCACATGATACAACCTCTGTATCATTATTCTAACTGGGAAGTCTGAGTAAAGACAAATCGAAGTTACAAGCATTTATGGAAAATTCCACTTCTCTAGTCTCACTTATTGCAATAAAAACATGCTCTTTTACTCTTTCTATCAGAAGGGGGGGGGCATGCTTTTTTTGGAATAATGACTTTAACATCCAGCTAAAAGACACATCCAATTAAAAGACATTCTAACCAAGAGAGAGCCCAGCTTTCTCTCCTTACCCAATGTGTTCCAACAGATCTGCACTGGCCAGCAGCATGGCAGCTGGGTTAGCAATGTCCTTGCCAGCAATAGAGCGCCCTGAGTTACGAGTGCCCTAGAATATATGATGACTTTTAATGTTATTATTCCAAAGATTTCAATACTATGCTGGTCAATAATATGCCAGTCAGACTAGTGATATCTTTACCAGCAATGGAGCACTCTGCCTTACAAGTACCCTGAGATATTTTAGCTGTGATTTTATAAAAGAGTGTTACACTTAAACAACACTTACAAACCTGAATCTGACTCCTTAACATTAGTCTCCTTACAGGCTCAAATACGTCAGAGTTTCCTTTTTATTTCTTAAAACTTCAATGGTACAGTATAGTACATATTTCTTCATAGAGACTCAAAGATAGCATGATTACATATGTCCTATCTTACTCATAACCTCAAAGGCAGCCAAACACTTTGCCTCTGTACTACTCACAGACTCAAAGATGGCGTAATTCTCTCCTATATTCATGCCAGGCACCACTCCCTGTCCCCCTGTCAGTCCAGCTGCTATATTCCCCACTATGTTACCATACAGATTGGGGAGCACCATCACATCAAACTGCTGGGGGCGGGACACCATCTACAATAATGAAAGAAAAACAGTCAGGCCCAGTGTACACTCTGAGATAGCAGCTGAGCTACCTGCCTCACAAGCTTTCAGCTTAGAGTGTGAGCTGACCTGATAAGTTGAGAAGGCCATTTTGGTTTTGGCTTCAAATACCTTCAAAGGAACAAGAGCTCTGTGTTTTGCTCCACATATACATATGAGTCTGCATTCTACTAATGTGTCCTAAATTGGAACCCCAATTTTCTTCAGCAATCAGTTATTTCTAACATAACATAGTAGAATGATTTTTTTTGCATTACCCAAAAATTGCGTTCAGCCTTTATAGCTATTGTAGCACATGCAACATAAATATATAATAATGGTTATTAATCTTTATAAATATGTTTACCTTTTTCATGAACATAAGTAAAGACTAGGATAAAAAATGTCAATTTTAAAACAACATTTCATTTCCCATACCTGCATACTACAGTTATCAATGATCATGGACTCAAATTCTATTTGTGGAAATTCCTCTGAAACCTTTCTGCAACATTCCAAAAACAGACCATCCCCAAGTTTCCTAAAAAAAGAAGGGAAATTACTTTTAAAAGTAAAATATTATTGAACTCAGAAAAAGACAGGTTGTCATCATTTTTATATCATTCTAACATCAATTTGAACTGAAAAACATAATTTAATATTTATTTTCAAATATCTACTGTACTGTTGTGATTTATTTTTAACATCAATAAAGAGAACCAATATTTCAATGTTCACAAATTGATGTTTCCTATGCCAAAAAACAAATACTCTTAAGCCATCTTACATGATATTGGCCTTGTGCACTGCAGTGACTTTTTTCCTTCCATGTTCTACAGCATAGTTAAAGGCATATCTGGCAATTCTGGTGGACTTGGCAGCTGTGATGATCTTCAGGCTCTCAACTACTCCAGGGACATTCTAAACATAAATAATGTATTGTAATAATATTGTAATAGCAAAGGAAAACCAATCTTATCATCATGCAATCAGTTACACTTTGCCAAATACTTCAGGGTAGCAACAGTAAATGACTGTAGATAGAACCACATCAATATATCTGTTGACATGATGTAAAAATGGCTAAATGACTGCACAAAGACATGTGGTAAGGTAATTAAGTCTTTACACAGAGTCCGTTATTACCTCATGTTCCAGGTTAGAGTATTCTCCCTCTGTGTTTTCTCTGATAATCACCACATCAATGTTGTCATGCCTAGTCTGTACACCTGGGATGGACTGAACTTTGATCACACTGGCAAACAGATCCAGCTCTGTCCTGGAGAAAAAATATATAGTGCATTGTTATATTGTGTTTTCTTCATAATAAGGATTATCTGTATCAGTATTAGACCAGCAAACATTTAAGCAGAGTGATGGAAAATATTTTTAAAAAAAATCTTTTTCAGTGTTTTAGTCAAGACCTGGAGATAAAAAATATATGAACCTGAACATTGTTCCAACATTAATTTACCTAAACTTTACACCAATTGAGGTAAGTGTGTAAGGTGTGACAGCTTAACAACACTAGTATAACAATACCTCAACTGTGCATTTAGTGAACCAGTTGGAGAATCTATTCCTGTCTCTACGCTCCCCTTCAGGGCTGTACCATTTCTCTTCACTGCCAGCAAAGCTTGTCTGAAGGCTTCTGAATCGTTGTGCTCTCGGTCCAAGCGAATCTCTTCAAAGTCCACAGGGACACCTGCATACCTGTAAAAATTTGTCAGAAATATTCGAATAAAAAATATTGCACTCAGTATCTTCAGAGTTTGAGAGACCCAGTTACAAATAGCCATACTACTGGGATACTAAAACAGTATCACTTCTTTCAGAGTAATATGTAATGATGAGGATGGCTGAACAATAGTCAAGTCTATATAAAATTATATATACTGAAGAACTCCAGGCCTCTGACTGATTAGATAAAATGCCCTATTCAGTACAGTATGCCATGTATGCAAATAGGACTTGAGATGAACCTCCTCTCATACTATGTAATATTTTCCTATAATATAGTTCCTTAGGAACTATGTTCTAATTGAGAGTATATCATGTATTAAAGATTCCATTTGAACTTGTGTTAGCTAGAAGGTAAAAAGGTCTCAGATGTAAGTATAGTAGCTGGGTGGGTCGGCCCACTCAGTTGGTAGAGCAGTCGCATGAACAGCAAGTGTCGGGGGTTTGAGACCGGGTTGAGTCCGCTACTTATCCCAAATCTCTACATAATATTACCTGAAAACTTGCTTAACATGTCCCATGAGTTCCGGACCCACTCCATCTCCTGCCATCAGTGTGACAGTATGCCTCCCTCCATACTGAGCTCTCACAGTGGGGGCCTGAGAATTAACATGTAGAAATATGAAAATATATCAATTCACCTTTAACATAATGCAATGGAATCTGTAACTAAAATGGAATCTATGTGGACGAATAAAGTAATTAACACAAAAACAAACTGACTGATTAATTAAAAAAAAAAAGAACTGTTAGTAAAATAAATTTGAATGCATAAATGAATAATGGTAAATAAATGAACAATCCAAGAAATGTACACATAACTGAAAAGATATGACAATGAAAGTGCAAATATTAACGAGTATAGTCTATCTCATTCATCATACATGATACAGTTTAAAATATTTTTTATCTATTTCTACTTAGAAAATATTACTCACTGGGGTCGAATAACCTCTTTTGTGAAGACAGGATACACAACGCAGTCCAGACAAAAAGTGTTCCTGGAATAGTATTCATATGAGCACACTACAATTTAAAAAGTGCTTAAAATTATAACATGTAGATTCCAACTCCAAATCAACATTCAACTCAAGTTATCATTGATCCAAGGGATGCATACACTTTGCTAGGTAGATCACAATCCGCTAGGGGCGCTACAGTCGTAACTATCCACGGGCAGTGAAGTGTTAAACTGAAGTCGGCCTGCTGACAGTTCGCCTATGGAACCCCTTTTTTAAATTTCTTTTTTAGCGCTGCGTAAAAAAACTAATACAAGCCATTAACTAAATAAGTTGTAAATCAAAGAGTAAAATCCGGTCACATGATTTTCCCATGTTGCAGTCTTTGACAAGTTTCGGTTCTGCTTGTTTTAAGTTTTGCCTCTACAAAATGCTAAAAAATTTCAGGTAAGTGCTGGTATCATCTTTTTGAAATTTATATCCAGCAAAGTTTATGAAATTTGCTATATTATGTAGAAAAATCATGAAATTTGAAGGTTGCGAAGTATAGTTAATTTAATCCGCAATATTACATGATGTGAAAATTACCACAGGGAAATAGCTCTGCCCTGATTAGTCACAGGCTATGTGAGCCAGACAATAGGCTGAGCACACAAAGACACACAGGGTGCTCTGCTGCGCCTGAGTGATCACTGCTGGTCAGTGGGCACAGGTTTTGAGCTGAGAAGTGTGGACACTTTTGGTGGATTTTTGCAGTTAAAAAACTTCAATATCTTTGTTGCTTGTAGGAATATTTAAAAAATTCCAAATGATTTCATCCGGTTTTTGCATTACCTTTCAGATGATATAAGTATTTTAATTTTCTGATCAGTTTGAAAATTTTTCTGATATACCTANATATATACTGAAGAACTCCAGGCCTCTGACTGATTAGATAAAATGCCCTATTCAGTACAGTATGCCATGTATGCAAATAGGACTTGAGATGAACCTCCTCTCATACTATGTAATATTTTCCTATAATATAGTTCCTTAGGAACTATGTTCTAATTGAGAGTATATCATGTATTAAAGATTCCATTTGAACTTGTGTTAGCTAGAAGGTAAAAAGGTCTCAGATGTAAGTATAGTAGCTGGGTGGGTCGGCCCACTCAGTTGGTAGAGCAGTCGCATGAACAGCAAGTGTCGGGGGTTTGAGACCGGGTTGAGTCCGCTACTTATCCCAAATCTCTACATAATATTACCTGAAAACTTGCTTAACATGTCCCATGAGTTCCGGACCCACTCCATCTCCTGCCATCAGTGTGACAGTATGCCTCCCTCCATACTGAGCTCTCACAGTGGGGGCCTGAGAATTAACATGTAGAAATATGAAAATATATCAATTCACCTTTAACATAATGCAATGGAATCTGTAACTAAAATGGAATCTATGTGGACGAATAAAGTAATTAACACAAAAATAAACTGACTGATTAATTTTAAAAAAAAAGAACTGTTAGTAAAATAAATTTGAATGCATAAATGAATAATGGTAAATAAATGAACAATCCAAGAAATGTACACATAACTGAAAAGATATGACAATGAAAGTGCAAATATTAACGAGTATAGTCTATCTCATTCATCATACATGATACAGTTTAAAATATTTTTTATCTATTTCTACTTAGAAAATATTACTCACTGGGGTCGAATAACCTCTTTTGTGAAGACAGGATACACAACGCAGTCCAGACAAAAAGTGTTCCTGGAATAGTATTCATATGAGCACACTACAATTTAAAAAGTGCTTAAAATTATTACATGTACATGTAGATTCCAACTCCAAATCAACATTCAACTCAAGTTATCATTGATCCAAGGGATGCATACACTTTGCCAATGCAGGCGTCTTATAAACCTACCCACAATACGTTATTCAAGCAAACTAAGTTTTCATAATTAACATAAATAGTAACCATTAGATATAATTATCAGATAAAACGTACATTTGAAAGCGTCCTCAAAGAAAAATTGCTCACAAAAGCTCGCAAGACACTAGCAGACCGTCCCACGCCGGATGCCATCTTTGCTACTCTTCCAAGACAGTCTTGCTCGATTTATCACTAGTGACAGAAATTTGCCTTAATACTCTTTATTTTGCTTTGTTACCATAGTGTTAATCACATAAAATTGTATTTTGTAGATTTTAACTTAGAGATAGCTCAAAAATCCCAAATGAATAAACAAAAAGAGTCTGTCTTGGATTTTTAATCTTAGTTCCCTAGAATAGTATCCATGTAGATCGGATAAAACGAATAAAATATCATGCTTTATTGGGCAATTAATTACTTTAATTAATCATTAAATAATATAATATTATATGGTAATTGAAAATATGCATGATTTAACAGGATAATTTGCACCGATTTTTAAAGATGTTTCTAGGAACCAGTCAAAGTAAAGGTCGAATGGCTGAAGGATGATTTTTCGACGATTTTTATATCTTATCAAATCTTCGGAGTCTTCTGACAAAAATCATAGTTAATAGACATGAAGAAATGGGAACTATGGTTTCTAGACTAGTAGGATACTTACTATCTCCAATTAGGTACCTCTTTGGAACTCCTGCCGTTGAGGGAACAGGGCAGGATCTTGTCCCTTGCAAATCGGGACCAACTCCATTTGTCTTCAAAAGAAGAGGGTGAGGAAGTGCAATCTCATATATACCAGTGACAATATATGATGTTTTCATTTGTCTCAAGTACAATTACTATGCAATTTGACATTGTTGTGATTGTTTGTTTTCACACTTTAATTCAGCACTATTGGTAAAAATATTGTGACTTCTGAAATAATTACAAAATAATTTTGGTTGTTTGTTTTCAAAACTTTATTTAGTTATTGATAAAGGCATGATTCTTATTTAATTAAAGTTACTGCACCACGTTAAACAAAGATTATGGGGAGTTGCTTGACTGTTGGATTTACATTCAATACAAAAGTTTTATGTAAGCTTTTATTTTGAAAAAATAGGTCTCAATTCTTTGATGAAGACGGTGATCTAGCTCATGAATTTTATGAAGAAGTCAGAGTGGAGAAAAATGACAAGAAAATGGTTATGCAAAAGAGAGTAAAGAATTTGACACCTCAGGTAATTTTACCCTTCTTATCGTCTGATTTTTGTAAGGAAGGTGGCATTTTGACTCGTTGAAGTAAGGAGAGACAACATTTCATTACCAAATATCAGATAAAATAAGATGAGAATTGTGTGATAGTCGTAAATGTAAAAAAAATATATTAATCTTTGATATAAGCAATATATATATTTCTGTGTATTTTAGGGTTATGTGGATTTGCCCCATCCAAGGATTAATAAAGACTTTCCAGTTGTGATGTGTGAGGCTCTGTGGACCACTGATAGATGATGATTCCTGTTTCTGTGAAGTGATGAGGTCCTGACACAGAAACTAATGGGGACATAGCACAGAAATGTAGATACTCATAAAGTTTAAACAAACCTTTGTACCCCACTTCACAAAACAAGGTTTTTATGTGGAATATCTGAAAACGGATATTATTGAAATAGAAACAAGTTTTTTGGGCTCATGCCAAAAAGTATTATATTGTGGGTGACTTACACCTAAGACTCTATGAAAAATTAGATACTGGAATATGACAGAATTTTTTAGTAATTATCATATTTATAAGAACATAATTAAATATTTATGGCCATATCCACCTTTTAGTAATAACATTATTGGTTCACTTAGAATAGGGTATTTCATTTATTTCGTTTGAGCTGTATTTCCAAATGTTTTATTACTATTTAACAAGTAGTAATGTTAATGTGTCATGTTCTTCTGAGGTTAAATGACATTACACTATGCTGTCATTTTATTGTTAAAAGAAGTAAACACAGCTCAAGGTAATTTCATAATACTGCAAACAATTTACTGTTTTGTTTGTGTTTGCTTTGCAATGACTTTAAATGTCTTAACCAGTCTGGTGCAAGTTATTTTTTTTTTCTTTTTTGAGACATTCCCAGAGCTGAAGGGGAGGGGAGCAACTTTTGTATCTCATTATGGGTTCTGTTAAATTATTCTTAATAAAGTTCAACAATTAATATAAGGATTTACTTTGACACCAAAGTAAATTAAAATTAAAGCAACATTTTGAAGTTAATTATTAGTACTCATTTTTTCTCTTCAGATTAAGTAAAGAAACTATGCAGAAATTTTGAACACAAAATGTAAGAAATATTGAACTAAGGCCTCTTGATGGTCATGGGCATTATTTCTTATTATTTTGCTTTATTTATTTTCAGTTTGAAAAATATACAAAACCTGGGCCAAATCTAGCAAAACCGACTTTTATTTAAAAATACAATATTTTAGGAATTCATTGATATACGACTGTAAGCATAGACTTGTTTGTGAACAAGGGTTCATCTCATTTAAAGCAAATTATACAAGATTCCATTTGAATTTCTTCATATGTCAAATCAGGCATTCTAAGACTATATGGTTGTCTTCATATTGTTTTAAATTGTTGCTCAATCCAATAGACTCACTGATCTTTAGAGTTCCCATGGGTTAAACGTCACAGCTCCTCGGCTCCACTTTCTTTTTACTTACTGAGATCATTTGATTGTTTAAGATTGTGCAATAAACATTATAAAACTGATCTATTTTCACCTTTTATTCAGTCATGAAATATTACCATTTCCCATCGAAATACAATACACTGCATTTAAAAACATTTCCTAATTGATACACATGTATATACATACCATTCAATCAATTTAAGAACACATATATAAATAAATAATTACGTAGAAGTAAAAAGTTATGTGCATGTAGATGACTAGAAGCTTTCAATGCAAAATCTGATACATTGATAAGTGAAAAAAGAGAAATCTAATATGCAGAAAACCTACGTTCCTTCTGAACACATTTAGTAAGCAATTTTGAAAGCAATTTTAATCGGCAGTATTGTGATTGACTAAACAAGAAAATTTTAAAATGAAGAAAACAATAGAGGTTTCTAATTGCAAGATGGCGGTAGGTGTCAGCATAGTAAATACTTTAACTGCTTAGAACTGTCTGAGATTAAAAAGAGCTAATTTTCTTATTTAAAATGTATAAATAAAAATACTGTTAAAACCGATCTATAACTCAAAGTCTGTATTACATTAAGTCAATGAGACATAAAACCGCCTTTACTTTTTGCAATGTTCAACTTTTTAAAATTCATCAACTTCTAATTTCTTTAAAATAATTAATTGATAAGACTGCAATCCAGTGGGTTGAAATGTATTTGAAACATTAATAACATTGGAATTTAAATAAAATGCTTAAATTAAACTACGTCAAAAACCTAAAAAAATTTGCATGTCTGAAAAATACTTTTCTGAAATTTCAGATCTTCATTTTCCGATATCACTTATGAAATGGGATATTTTTTCAGTGTGCTTATGTGAATTTGGTCTTCATGTAAATATTATATTAATCTGGATTAACATTAACTACTAATGCACGTCTACGTTGCTGACAACATCTCATGGTCATAATCTCATTCTTCAATAGTGGTAAAATGCAGACAACTGTCAAAGCAGTCTGGAGATGGAATATGAAATAAAAAAACAGATTAAAAATAGTCCCACAGCTGCATCCATTTATTGCAGAAATCAAATCAAATTTGCATTCAAAATCATCAAAGAGGTAAAGTAGTTTGAAATATAAACAAATACTAAAATTAGCCATTTTAGACACATTACAGATCATTTTATTGGCAAATGATCTTGAACCAAGCAAAATTACACTATTTTCACAAAATTCATATTTTACCCTTTAACTTACCACCCATCAACTTACCATGACAATAAAGAAATAAAACACCCACTGCCAGCTGGTGTGAACTTGAATTACAGGAACCAAAATCTGAAAAAGAAGAGAATCACTGATTATAAATTAAGCACTAAATTCAAATCATGAACTTCCAGGCACTAAAATTTCAATTTCATTATCACAGGTGTTTATCTCCATAACTTGCGTGACTTATAAATTAAAATTTATTGCAGAACTCCCGAACAGGTGTATAGATCATAACTACCTCCCGTAAGGAGGTTATGTTTTTTTATATCATTAGTTTGTCTGTCTGTTAGCAAAAAAATTATCACGGCAGAATTAAATGAAAGTTTCAGGATGGGTCAAAAATGAGCTACCTAAACAGTGATAAGATTTTGATGATGGTCCATTAATTAACTCTTGGTACATAATTAATTGATTATTTGTCTAGGCAGAGGTCTATGTTCTCTGAGTGCTCTTCAGGGGCGGATCCAGAGATATTTTCTGACAGTCTTCCATATTATCTTTATTGATCCATCTTCCATTTTTGACCGTCTTCCAACAGAAAAAATTAGATACCCATCAATGTAAACATGAAAATCTGACCGTCTTCCAGAAGACCCAGAAGACGACCTAAATCCGCCCCTGCTCTTCTAGTTATGTCAGTGGTTTTGGAAACAGTATACCTTATGTCATGGTGATTAAGGTAAAAGTGTATGAAATTTTTCAGACAAAATTCCTTTTTTGCTCAATAAAGGTTTAAGACTTACTATGTGTATTTTATAATTCAATAACAAATGTAATATGATAACAGGGTTTCATCCTTATATGACAAACCTGTCCAATGGCAGCCCCAACACTACCAGTGCCATCTATAATCCCAGCCACTGTTGCTAGGGCCTCCTTGTTGCCTTGCACTGGGCCCTGACGACCTGGACAAAAGAACNTTATGGTCAATTATGGTCAATTTACATAAAAATCTTTCAAACTAGAGTATCTACATTGTAAGCAGAGCTGGGCAAACAGAATCATTAATTGTGAACAATCAGCAAATCATGTATTAATTACCTAAATCGGCTGATATGGCCGAGCTTATTAAATTAGCAGGTCCTCCTATGAAGAAACCAGTCACGCCCATTAAGAAACCATTCCAATATAGATCTTTTGGTGATTCTAAAAAAAAGATATCAAATTGAATTACAACAGCCACAATATACTTTATAAAAGTCCTGTTATATTAAGGAATGTTTTTTTTTTAATCTTAAAGTAGAATCTTGCTGTAACAGTTTCAGAAACAATTTTACAGCTTGGAAAATTGTAATGAAATAATTTAGGTATGACCCAAAAAAGGAGAGGCACTGACAAATACTTACTACTATAAATGAACAAAGATGGCAGTGCTAGTATTAACATAAAAACAACTACTGGTGATCTCTTTCTCATAATATCCTGAAATAAAAAAAATTCATTAACCATGGCAAAAACCAAACACACTGCCATCTCTTGCCTTTTGAACATCAAGGTATACAAATTATTTGTTGTTTCTTTAAATCTCTTCCAAATATAATGCTAAATATCATCATAATGTTTTTCATTCATAAAACTTTTTTAATTAAAAATATATGACGCACTATTTTTTTATGAAAAATACTTACTGAAATCAATCCTCCCACAATTCCTGCTATAATCCCGCCCACATCATACCAGATTGACAGGTCATCTGCTGTGGTATCCGGCCAATTGAAATGGACTGCCAGGTAAAATGGCAGCCAGAAGAAGAAAGAGTAGTTCACCAACTTCAGGCAAGCATAAGATAGGGAATACTATTAAAAAGAAGGAATATTTCAAAGTTATTTAGTTCTGAGGTCCTATCAAGCTACATGTGAACTGTATAAATTATTCTAATGAATAAATCAACTATGGCATACAAAAATTTACACTCATTCTGTTCACTTGATTGCTGTGACAGAACCAATCATCATTCTTTCTTTTTACCTACAATTCCTAAAATTCTAATTAAAAAACTATGAAAATTCCTAAAATTCTAATAAAAAATATGAAGAGGGAGTTCTTTTCAATTCAGAACATTCAATTTCTTTTCTTTTTTTTTCTATATAAATCTTGAAATATAACAAAATGCCTAGGTTACAACTGTGATTGAAACCATGAGCAGTCATCATATCTTACCGGAATGACCCCTGGCAGCAGAATGGCCTGAAGGACCCCAATAGCCTCAGCCCTCTCCTTGTGGTCTTCTGTATTAGGTCCATCTCCATTCACTTCATCCACCAAAAGTGGGGCTGAAAGATGGTAAAACTTTTAGTTAATTACTTCCTGGTACTCAAGGAGGCTTGCCAGACATTGAAGCCGATCACAGTGATTGCACTTAGTGAGGATCTCCTGCAGAGTTGGAGCGATCCAGCTAGTATGATGGTTTATCTGAAAACTCGCTTAATATCTAACTTAAATGAATAACCATAGTGATTAACTTGGTCATCTTTGCTTTTTATGTCAGTTGCCTAGTGACCCCAAGTGAGAGTTTATTAGTTAATTTTATGTCTGACTTAATTCAGTACATTGTATGTGAACATGCCAAACATCTACATTGAGTACTTACTTGTGACACCAGCACCAGTTTTATCCTCCTCCTCCTCCTCATCTGCCTCTGGCATCCCTATCTCTCTCGGAGATGGAATCAATCCAAAGAATACCACCACGCCTCCAGCAAATAGAACAGCAGATGTGACCAGGAATGGATACTGAAAGAGTGGGTGTGGAGAGTTAGAAATCAAATGGGTAAGGGTGAGAATTCATTACATCACATCACATCTCCATTCATCAGATAAGATGGTTCATTAGGAAAAGATATATCACATAAAATAAAAAATGTGGGTCACCAAAATTGTTTTTTAAAAAATAAGTAAGACTGAGATTCAGTTGAATTTGTAATCAATTATTTCCCCTCCTCAATTACTGTTATAATACTCTAATTAACTCGCCTCATATCCAAAGGGGAGGACAGCAGCACTGAGAAGAGTCCCAATTATGTTCCCAACTGATGCACAGGCACTCCAGATACCAAACACCACACCACGACTGGAAATCAATACCATTAAGAAGAAAATATAATATTATTGAATTGAAATGATTCAGAACAAGAACTAGGAATGAATCTTTGATTCATTGAAATACTGCACATGCTTAATTGATTCAACTGTTAATCAGGGGTGGATGGTGGCCGTCTTCTGGGTCTTCTGGAAGACGGTCAGAATTTTTCAAGTTTACATTGAAAGTTATCTAATTTTTCTGTCGAAAAATGGTCAAAAATGGAGGATGGGTCAACAAAGATAATTTGGAAGACTGTCAGAAAATATCTCTGGATCTGCCCCTGTTAATCTAAATCACTCACCTAGACTTTCCAAACCAGTTCCCCATGATAGCCACCACAGTGGGCCAGCCACTGGACTGTAGCAAACCATTCAGTATCCACACTGCCATATAGAAATACANAATATCTCTGGGTCTGTGCTGTTATTGACCATGTTACCTGTTGTGCAAGATTAAAATTCAGTGTTGACTGACAGTGCTATTATAAGCATTATTTATTATTGCATCAAAATTGACAAAATGACCTATTTTGCATCTTTATTTTCTGTTTTTTGTCTGTACATTTGACAGCTTTGCTGCCTTGTTATATACAGTGTACGTGAGTAAAGATTAAGGATGTAGTAAATTGGTGTATTTGTTATTTTGGAGATGTGTAATGTGTCAACAGCAATATTTTTATCAAATGCAGAAATTCATCATTTTGCTTTAAACTTATTTGTACACGTGCAAGCATGATCCCATCTCACTAAAACATTTAAGATGATTTTCACTTTTTGTTTAATTCTAGGAAATTCATGGTATAACACAACTTTTAGCAGAGCATCTCTTTGAAAAAGGTAAATCATCTGTCATACTTTGTAGATTAAAAGAAAAAATTGATGACTAGTATCAGTTAACAAGGTATATCAGTATGATATAAGATGTACTTAGTTGTATGCTGTTTATGTTAAACATTCTAAAGACTAGTTGTATTTGATGTCACATATATGCACTATACAATATAATTAAGCTTGATTATTGTAAAAAACAAATGGTGAAGGTGCTGCACTTTGACAAAAGCTACATCAGCAAAGTCAGGAAAAATCTCAAAGTTGTAATCCTTCATTTTAAACGTATTTAGACATATTGGTTAAAAAAAAAAGAAATAAAGTATTGTAGCTGTCAAACTGTAAGGTAGAAGACCACTTGCTTTTAATACTGCTTTTTTATTATTCTCCATTAGTGAAAAAAGGATTTGTACGTCTACCAGGTGTCTTATCCTATGTTTATTTATTTTTGTGTGGACTATATTTCATTGCAGGAGAAAAAATTCTCCAATCTCAGCAAACCTTTGTGGTGTCTCCTCTTCATTTAAATGCTGTGACACAGAGGTTGAAACTGCCAGAACCCACCTGTGGTAAGTGTTGAAGCTACTTTTGGTAAAATTGCCAAAAAAATAACAGTCCCCTCCTTTCTCTCTCTCTCTCTCTCTCTCAAACACGCACACACGCACACACACACACACACACACACACATGGGACAGAAGCAATGTACACAAAAATGCACAGGTCCATGTATAATCTAAGCAAGGAGGTATATGAAATGCAAAGTGCTTCTGGCAGAGGTTGGGCTGATATGAGGAATCCTGAACAACTTGAAGTCTACTTTTTTTGGCTATTGTAAAATTTTCAGACCATAAAAAACTTTTTGCATGGGTACAAATCTTCTTGCTTTCAGGTTTAAGTGACCTTTTATTTTTGCTTTGTTGTTATTTAAACACAGTAACATTTTAGTGCTTAGACATTGCTTTATATTTGTATTAGATATACTGTAGACAGTAGCATTTCACCTTTTATGCATGAGCTTTGATATTTCCTACTTGTGCACTTTTTGTTATGACGCAAATAGAAAGCCTTACACTGCTATCTTGTATTTGGTCATTGTTTTCTTGATAGCAGGCATGAAGTGTTCAGACTTACAGTAGAATTATGTACTGTGTTGTACAAAATGTTACAAATCTGAAATGCTTATTTTGGTGGTTTTAATGTTGACACAGCATTCAATTTCTTTGTGACAGACAGAAATCTTTTTACACTTGATATTTAAAACTCAGGTTGATCTGACCGAAAATTTTACTATGTGCTCTTTGTTACTTAATGTATATTTCACGGCAGTTGTATCTTAAATATTTTCTGTTTCCTCACCCACAGATCATGTTTTAATCTGTAAGTGTTATAAGCCTATTTTTTCCTCCTTATGCTTGAGATGCACTTAACACTGCTGTACAAAAACCTGATTAAATAATTGAACTTACTTTAATACTTTTTTAATCAGAATGATTGGAAAGGTGCATTTGTAACAGAGACATTTTTCTTTAACCAAGTCATATTTCAACAATTGTCAGTCTGATTTATAACAAAAAACTTTTTTATTATATCTGAGTCATATTTCAACAATTCTAAATAGGTAATGAAAACACATCAGAACTAGATTAAATGATATTGTAGTCAGTTAACCATGATGTCCCTATGTATTTATTCAACTTACAATTTACAATAATAAAGTTGGTGCACAAATGGCTTTAAAATGTACACTCCCTGTGTAGAGAAAATGGCTTTCATATGAATTGCTAGAGGTGAAAAAAAATGTACCACTTGTGATTTGAGATTTGTACAATAGTATCATTATACGTAAAGATAACAATTATAACAATGTTCTTTTACAGTGAATTCCCTTTGAATTTTAATAGATAATAATAAATGGAGATTTAAATGTAAATGACATAAGTTTCAGTAAACAAATTTGGACAGGTTTACATAATTTAAAAGGAAGAAAAGAATGTAATGTGGCCTAAGAAATATTTCTGGATAATCAGCAATCAAATTTTAATAAATACACAGGTTATCAGGTGTATCATTTTGCTGACAGGTTTGCCATACAAAATATGTACAGATAATGTTTATCATGCACATGACATTTCGATTGAGAGTCTGATCATTTTGCAAATGACTAATCAATTTTGTATTTCATTTTAATCAGTTGTGGTGCGCAATTTTGCTTATTTTGATATTCCCAGGGGTAAACCTGTATTTAAATCAACAGCAGAATAACTCATGTTGACAAAAGGAAATTAAGTTATTAAAATTTTGTGTGTGTGTGTGTGTACATGTATGTGTGCATATTTATTTTCATGCACAGAGTTTGCTTTCCTGCACATAGGTATAGCACATGGATGCACAGCTCGCTCTTCCACTGCATATCTCTAATGATTTG
>NW_019775438.1:152117-221876 GCF_001039355.2 Lingula anatina
TTTTTTTTTTTTTTTTTTTTTTTTTTTTTTTTTTTTTTTTAATATATACTTAGGTCTGTCCAAGCTTTACTCTCTGGAAACATTGAATGTCAGCAAAAATAAATTAGCTGAGGTGAGAAAACAATGTTTGGTACTTGACGATTTAAGAATCAAATACTGTAAAGTGAGTGAAAGCATGAATTTCAACATTATGTAATGACACAAGGGCATTGTGAAGAAAGCCTGTATGTGAGCGTCCATTTGGTCACTGGTCAGAAGATGGTTACATTTTGTATTAGAAAACTGGGAGAAGTAAAAATATGTTGCTGTTATTCCAAGTAGAGAGCATGTTATGCATTATAAAAATCTCCTCCGCTTTGAGTTTCATTCTGTGTGTTATTACATTGTCTTATCTAACACATGGTTACACATCAAACCTAACACAATGTCACACCTAACACAATTGCTTATTGCTGTAATTTCAGGTAGAAAATGTGCAATGTATAGGCAAGCTTCCCTGCCTTGAGAATCTCATCCTCCGTGATAACCCTATCAGGACTGTGGTAGACTACAGAGTGGCTGTACTGGAGCTGTTTGGAGACAGAGCTAAAGAGGTGAATAGCGGAAATTGATTTTGGTTGAATGGTCTTGATTGAATAGTTTAATTTGTTTGCATTGGCTTTTGGCACTATACTTTAAGTTACAAGTGTAGTTAAATCATCATTATTTTGTTAAATTTTAAAAAAAGTTCTGACAGTCCCTGTATGTGAATGAAAGATAAAACGTTACAATTTTCATTTCAGGATAATTCATTACTATGGTGACATTTTTGGAAATATTTAGTTTTGTATATATTATGCAAATATTATTGTTTTTATATAAGATAAGAAAATAACAATCATAAGAAGAAAATAGAATAAGGTAATTATTTTCTTCATTTAGGTTCTACTTGACAAAGAGGCAACAACACAACAAGAACTTGATAAGATAGCAGTAAGACTGGCCTTACAAAAAGCAAAAGATGACAGGGCAAAGAGGCAGAGCACCTCTAGTACAGCAGACACAACTGCTTCTATACCAAATTAACTGTAGTTTCTCCAACATAACAATAGGTGGCGTGACTGCCTACTGCCAAGGTAGCAGATGGCCAAGACAAGAGTATCAAATGTTCAGTACAGAAGCAAATGGCAGATATCACATCTGTGGAGATTGGAGAAGGGAGGAAAATGGCATCTTTTTGCAAGAGTTAAAAGGATGCCAGAATCAGCTACCTCTCAATTACCTGCATGGTATTTGTGATCAGCCTGTCCCGTCCAGGAAAGAGTGATAGTTCACCAATGCTGTAAAATGAACAGATACACCACTGGCCAGTAAAACTGCTGCACAACAGACTGAAGACTAATGTTGAAGGACCCTTGCATTGAGGCCTTGCCTGGAGAATAAGAATATATTGTATGGTATCAACACAAAATATGTGGCAATTTTCCTACATATGATATTAAAGGATATATGTCACCACTTAAATGGCAACTGGGATGTTTATGATCAAAATGTTGAGGAGCGAGGAGATGTTTTGTCATTACAAAAGGACGTGTGACATGTCATGTGAGAGTCGTGTGACATATCATTTGAGCCATGTGACATATTGAGTGATAGTCACTTACTCTAGATATATGTATTTAATTAACTTTCTTACAACCCATCATTGTTGTGGGTAGCTGCTATTATTTGGGCTCTGCTATAGCAATATTTAGCCTTGTATAAGTTACCGAGGCGCATTCAGACATAATGCAATACCAAGACTGGTTTAGGTCCAGATTTTCCCACCAAAAATACGCCAACTGATTAACACCATATTTTGTGCAGGCTAGTGTGGGTCAATTTTTGTTTCTGAATGCACAGGCATCTGTCACGTCTAATAAGCCTCAAAGACAACTAAATGAATGTACTCCTATTCATTTTATTAACAGTATGGTACTCCATTTTTTATATAGAAAAGCTGCATGTGTCCAAAACAGTTACTTTAAGGAGGCAGATAAATGCTTTTATGACAGACTCTACTGACATGGTGAAACTAAAGACTTTAAAGAGAACATTCCATTGGCACTTGAGATTGAACTAAGTCTTTAATAGATATTGTTTCCTTAAAGGGGGCAAGTTTTATTTTGTGTGCTTTATGAAAACTGATGTTCAGAATTCACCAGTCCTCTGTGATAGTTTACACAGTATGTGATAGGATTAATGTGATGTATTTGATTGTTGTTGAAATAGTTTTACAAGCAGGATTTAAGTTGATTTCTCCAAGACCATCATCTTCTTTCCTCAAGAGCGCATTCAGAACCGATGATCCACGGACTAATTGATCCGTCGACTAAATATGGCCGAACCCACCTCAAAGCAAGCCATCTAAATCTCTTGAAGGTCTCTCTGCCTCCACACATGCCATTACGGATTAAATCTCGGCTCTGAGGTTTAATTGTTAGGCCCCTGCAGGGACGGAGGGGCTTTGCGGCATTGCTTTTAAGTGGGTCAGCCATATTTAGTCGACGGTTCAATTAGTCCACAGATTATCTTGTTCTGAATGCGCTCTTAGTGTAAGGAATAAGAATATCTGGATCTGTACACAGACGTGGCTATGTGAAGAATTTAGGGGTTTTAGTAACAGTCAAGCAAGATGCTACAACGATTTTAAATACCTGATAATTTTTCTTTTAGATAAATGTTAGTGATTAGGCAGTTTTTAGCTGATTTACTGTTTTTAGATTGTGCAACTTGATAATATGCAACATTTTGAGTCTTGCATGCCTTGTGAAGATCGTTTCACTGTACACTGTTATCGCTTGAGGCAAAGCATTTTCTACTCTTTTATAAGATATTTTATCAATGTTTTTTGGCACACACTTCACTTTTCTTGAAGTATTGTTTAGAAATGATACAGAGAAACATACTTTTCTCATGGAACTTCATGAACTTGAAGAAATTTTTGCACTGCAGATTAATAAGAAAAGATTTACCCCCATGTTTTTACAAAGAACATGGTATTACTGCAGTCTTTTTGTTGATTTTTAGAGCACGATTAATGCAAGAAAGGAAAAGAATGAAGTTGGGATCTTTTCAAAGGCTCTCATAAAATAACACTGATAAATCCAGTGTTACACACTGAAGAGAATGCATTCTGAAAAGTCTTTGTACGAAAAATTATTGTTATAATATTATGTGAGATTAGAACATATGTCTTGTGAAGGGTTCTTTGTAATTTGTAGTGAAATGTATCTTGTGCTTTTTGTCAAATTTGAAGAGAGGGCAGGACACCCATTTATCCACAAGATTAAGCGCTCCACATTGAATGTTTTGAAACAAAATATTTTATTCTTAGAATATAGATTTAAAATTACATAGTGGCAGTGCCATTGTATGTGTCTGCCTTACAACTATTGTCTTTTTTTTATATGTTTTTGGTAACAGCATAATCAGTGGAAGTGTAAGGTATTAAAAAGTCAATTAAATGTTTAGAGAAGTATGTGGTAGAAAACTGAGGCAACATATTTGTATGTGTGTAGTTTGGGTGGGGGGTTATATGTGCTTGTTGGTCTGAGTCTGTATCCTTAAAATTTGCTGTCCATGTGTTTATTATAAGATATATATATTTTCCCCTTTAAGATAATGAGGTGTAGTTATTTCATGTCCATAAATATGTGAATGCCCTATAAACTTGAAGTGTATATTTTAAGACATAAGGAGTGAATGACAAAATGCTACAGGAAATGGATTTTATGTATATTGATATTTCTCAATGCCGTTAAGCTTCCCTTCATTCATACGAATTGCTGCATCCAAGTCTGTTTTCTAAATCAGTTTTTTAAGAACATGACAGTTTGTCATCTTCATTTCTCGTCATTAAAATTCAGTGTGGATTTTTTGTATGACAAACAAGCCAAATAACTGATCACAGAATTTGTTGATAAGGCAATTCCCCCTATGCCTCTTGTGAAATATGTACAAAGAAAGATAAAAAGTATACATACATTAAATGAGCAGCCTGTTGTAGTGTTTAATTTGAAAAATGCGTTTTAAAAAGCAATAAGATTTTAATTTTTAAAATTACAACTTTTTTATTGAAGCAGTGTTTTACTTTAAATTTTGGGATAGGAATAATTTTACAACTCGGAACTGGTGCGTCCTGATAGTCCAAAGGCACTGCGGGTAGGGTATCTACCTAAACAGCGTACCGACGGCAGATTTCAACAACTTGTCATGGAGTAGCCTGTTGATGTTTATATTTCTATGTAAAATACTTTTTAAAAAGCAAACATATTTTGATAATAATCCCCCCATAACATAAAATGGTTGGGAAATCAGATAATAATATTTGACAAATGAAGGTTTTTTAAGTTTGAAAACAAAATATAATGCACCAATAGCCTATGTAGGCCTACTGAATGATAACAGAGAATAGTGTTCACAAGCATTGATCGATGAGCATCCAAAAGCGCCAACGAGCGTCCGCAGGAATAAAATAAGTGAAAAATCAACGATTAAGCAGATATTTATCAAGCGACGGCACTTGCAACACAAGATCAACAGGACTTGCAGAAGCGATTTTGCAAAGAACTGTAGAGGGGGGAGAAGATGCGGCAGAGAGAACAAGTCGAGTTTCGACGTCGTCTCGACTCTCTGTCACGTCACGCCGGCGTGCACACCCAGTCCACCTAAGTCATATGAGCAGAATTCAGTGAGTAGTTCATTATTTGTTCATCCGAGGAGTAATCTAACAGCTCCCAGGTAGCCCCCTGATTTTGACAAAGTCATGTGAAAGCCATGTGATTTCCACTAGGGTACGTATATAAACGGTTCTTCTTAAAGCACCAGTTTTACAGGAACCCAGTTTCACACAGCAGTTGTGGTGAGGGAAGAAACTCCAATATGAACCGGGCTATGACAATTGTTGTCTATACTTCTGTTCTAACAGTTTGTTTGGGACTGGACTATCCAAGGAACGGTCCCTGCAAAGGTGATTATGATGGGTAAGCAATGGTATATGTTGTCTCGAAGTTTGTCTTCGACGGAAAATATTTATTAATTTTATTTTCATTGGTTGTCTTTTGTTTTGTGGGCCAACACTTATGTCTTAGAGTTACATTACAATAAAAGAAAACGGGACAAAAAGAATTTCTTGCCTTCAACTATCTGTGAAAATTGTTCAAATGATACAAACGTTACCGTTACATACGTGACCAAACAAGAAGGTGAAGGTGTTGTTTTCTGATTCCACTAATTGTTCTCTGTTGTCGCAACTCTGTGGTTGCGTGTGACGTTGTGTATGTGCCACGCTGGTTTTTACACGCTACATGGTAACGCTCATTCTTCTTTGTTACGTAAATATGATACATACGTTACCGATACATACGTTACCATGTAGCGTGTAAATACTTTTATTTATATTGTTTGTTGTCCGTTTTGCAAACAAACGCCTTATTCTTACGGTATACTTCATTACAATAAAAAGGAAAAGCAGTTCAAGTATAGATTACTTGTCTTGAAACCGTTTGTTGAAATTGTTTATATGATAGATATATACGTTACCAAATAACATGAAGGTATTGTTTTATGATTTCATTTTTTGTTCTATGTTGTCGCGACTCTGTGGTTGTATTGTATATGTGGAAGTATATATATATTTTTATGCACCTTGAAAGATCTACATTATAGTTGTTAAATACAATCCGAGCTTTCGGCCCCTGGGCCTTCTTCGGGGATTATGAACAAAAAGTTAAAAAACGTAAAAAAAACCTCCTAGGATACGTGACGAAAGCTCGGATTGTATTTAACAACTATAATGTAGATCTTTCAAGGTGCATCAAAATATATATACTTCTATTTTTATCAAGATCTATACGGTGAATTAACCTCAATCATATTGTATATGTGTGCACGCTTATTACGTCGCTCATTCTTTTTTGTTACGTTAATATGATACATACGTTACCGTTATTACGTCACTCATTCTTCTTTGTTACGTTAAAATGATACACACGTTACCGTTATTACGTCGCTCATTCTTCTTTGTTACGTTAAAATGATACATACGTTACCGATACATACGGAAGGTAACGTATATATATCGGTAACGTATGTATCATATTTACGTAACAAAGAAGAATGAGCGACGTAAAACCATGCGCGGAACGTCGTAGGAACACAGAGAGTCGTGACAAAGGACAACAAACAATGAAATCAAAAAACAACACCTCGTTATTTGGCAAAGTAGATATCGGTAACGTATCTATCATATAAACAATTTCAACGAACGGTTTCAAGACAAGTATTCTATACTTGCCCTGCTTTTTCTTTTTATTGTAATGTAGTATACCATAAGAAAAAGGCGTTTGCTCACAAAACGGACAACAAACAATAAAAATAAAAGTATTTACATAAATATTTATTGATTCTATTTTCATTGGTTGCCTTTCGTTTTGTGGGCCAACACTTATGTCTTTATGTTACATTAAAATAAAAGAAAACGAGACAAATAAGATTTCTTGCCTCCAACTATCTGGGAAAATTGTTCATATGATACATACGTTACCGATACATACATGACCAATTAATATTTAGCTGTTGTTTTCTGATTCCATTGATTGTTCTCTGTTATCACGACTTTGTGAGTGCGTGCGACGTTGTATATGTACGCACACATGTTTTTATGTCGCTCATTCTTATTTGTTGACAAAAAAAAACTATGCAGATAATTGTCTTATTTTTCAGTCCTTACAAAGAGTCGGAGGTAAAAGAATACACTGCAATGGCTAACTGCACCGAGGGTCGCTTTGACTGGAACTTCCCCATGGGTGCAACTTTGTTTCGCATGCAGAGTTCAGTATACGATGACTTTCAGTTCTGTTTTCAAGATTTGTACGGCTCTCAACTGGCCGGGTACTGGAAAATTTACGACGTCACAGGCGAAAAGATTGTCCAGATCGCAAAACCCACTAGGAGAGGTAATATCTTAGTACGAAGAGGCACATTACAGAAAATTGACATAATGTTAAATTGTAATGACCGACTTTTAAATATGTTCAAATCATGAAAGATCTCATTTAGTCTAAAGGTGTGTTTTTATCTCAAGTAAAGGTGAAACTTGTTGCTGTGGTATCTAATCTAGGCCCTATATGCTGTTTCATGAATTAATTGTAAATATGTTGATTTCCCCCTCAATCTTTATGAAAAATATACACAAATATTTTACAGGTCAGGTTGTCTGTCGTCAATCCCAAAATGGCAGAGTTGGCCTTTTTCTGCAATCTACGGAGAAGAAAACATACGCCGCAGCGTTTGCGTACAAACTCGAGAGCAAATGATGATGACATTTCACACGAAGTTGACCCAAATTTGTGCATGGCATTATGATTACTTTTCTCACTTGTAAGCAGCTTCTGAAATAAATTCAAAGTTGTTTCTGTACAGCTTACTCGTCATTTTATTCTCAGAAAACACGTAGGAAGCTCTAACTCTAGGAAGCTTGTTGAAATATTTTGGGAGACGAATCATCAGCGCTAAAACCTGTATGTTAAGTACCGGGGTAGCTTTCCGTAGTTATCTATAATGTGCACTGAGAACTTAACCGTGTTCATTGTGTATCCATGCGTGTTTTCTCGTTAACCATTTTTTACTATTTTTGCGTCTCCTACAGTGATTCACCATATAAATATATAATATTTCAATTCGAAATTATAAGATCTCGCACATGTGTACTGTACAAAAGACACAAAGTTTAAACCTGTGCAAATGAGTAACAAAAGCGGGAAAGCTTAATGAATAATTAAACTAGCGACCATAAAATCCAGAGTGGTTTAACTCCCAAGAGGGAGGTAGGGGAGACCGGGGCTACCTGTAGTTGGCCCGGTTAGACACTTTTGGCCTTGTAGAGCCAACTAGGAATGAGTTAGAGTAACAAAACCGGTTTTAAAGTTAGCCCCATGAACTAAGCTATGTATGCAACGTCATTATTTTTCAAATATAATGCCAGATGGCTCACAATTTGACAAAAAAAGCAGTTGACGTCAGGGGGGCCAACTTGCCCCGCCACGGGGCAAGTTGGCCCCAGGGTCGGGGCAAGTTGGCCCCCCTATACAAAAATGAAGTAAATTTACCATGTAAACGCCTTGAATTACATTTTGATACATTTTTAATTTGATTTTTGAGAGTCTTTGATGAATAAATAGTTCAAATGAGGCAGATTTATTGAGGTTTCCGTACGTCACGTTGTAGGGGGGTCTATGTGTTGCAAGAACCAAAATATCTATCAATAGAATTTGTTTTATTTTAATAAAGAATAAATTAATAATGGTATAAAGCAGGTTTTTAATGAATGAAAACGAATAATAAATTTTCGTTTTAAAAGAAAGTAACAAATTCAGTTTTAAACCATCGAGTTTGTTTTAACAATGGTCTCTAGCTCTGTTGCGCGCAAAGGTTTGTGGGTAATATGATGGTCCAACTTGCCCCGAGTCAAGGGGGCCCAACTAGCCCCGGGTGCACACTTTTTATTTTAAAGGATGGCAGCCATTTATGGTGCTAGAATAAGCAACGATGATACATCTCTGTGAAACTTGAAACAATGAGCTTCAGTTTGATGCCCTATACATATATTATATTTGATCAAAAGCCTATGAAAATAGATTTTTAAATCTCTTAAACAAAATTACTTTTAGGTGCAAAAATCGTTTATTTCGACTCACCGCTTAAGTAAAACTTTTTAACGTCCGACACTTCCTTAGTATTGTAGGCTACGGTCACTTTACAAGAGTATGTGGCCAATTTTTTTTACCTCGTAGTTACTTTTTCATAAATGGACGGGGGGCCAACTTACCCGGAGTCCAACTAGCCCCGGTCTCCCCTACGTTGCGTAAATTGATATATGTGCACGAATTTGCTACATATTTTAACTTTCTTCGACCCAAATGGGTTTTAAAAAAAGCGCAGGTGCTTCTCTCTTTCTCTCTCCCACGCACTCCTTCTGTTTGTACTATTTTGTAAATAATAAAGAAAGCGCTCAAGTATAAAAATTAAATTCAAGTAATAAGAATTTATAACATATAATAGCAGCTTTTTTTTTATCTGTAGTGATATCATCTTTAAATAAAATAAAAATACAGAAATAAAATGAAAAATACAGTGTTCCGGTACCGGGAATCGAACCCGGGCCGTCTGGGTGAAAACCAGAAATCCTAACCACTAGACCATACCGGACTACATGAAAAGGCGAGGTACTTTTAAAAGTAAGTTCTTGACATGATTATAACTATTTAAAACAAAGATAACTAGGGTTAATTAGCATTTTAATTAACAAGTGTATAACGAAATTTTTTAAAAGGTAAACAAATGGTGATTAAAACGTAACAGATTTTAATTCAGAAGTAGCTAGTTTCACGAGCATGCGCAGTTCTTAAACCAAGTTAAGAATGTGTTAGTTGGGACGTGCAGTTGTGACGATTGCGTTTCACTCTTGCAAGATAGGAACACATTTTCTAATATCTAAATTGATGGAAAATTAATTTTTTTAGATAATTTTGTTTAAACTGCTAACTTTCCCCCCTGAATTAATTCTTAACAATATTATTGTTTGTCCACTTAATGTTCTTATCACTGATGCAGAAATAGGGGATATGCAGCTAAAAGCCCCCTTCCCCAAAATAAAATTACTCAACAATAGGCCCAGGCAAGAGTAACTTCCAAGAAACACGTGAAGTAAGATTTGCATTTCGTATTGTGATCTAAATGAATCAATCTTTTTCAATTTAGTATGATAACAACAGATAAATACATACATAAGATTTTTTTCACAATTTTATTACAAGTGTATTGCATTACACATTGTTGCATAATTTACATGGTTGTATACACATAAACAATAAATGAAATAAAAGTATTATACAAAAAGAGGCAATTTATTTGACCTTAAAATAAAGCCAATAGCTGTAACACAATGGTTGGGGGTATTTCTTTCTTATGGCTTTCCATTTTACTAACTTAAAAGTAATAAATTTGTATCTGTTAGCTTTCAACTTTGCACACCATCTTTGTGAATAAAAACATAGCTTATCAACTTCAAATCACTCACATAGTCAAAAACTAGTGCTCACAAAGCTGAGCAAATGGAAAGGAAAATACTGAACTGAACTGTAAACACTGCAGGGATTTTCCACGACCAGCTACAGTGCATACAACTTCCTGTTAGAAAACTATAATATAGTCATTAGAATTGGCAGATATGATGGCACATTTTATTGCTTTTATCTTAAGTCATGTTTTTATCGACAAGTCAATATTGAAAATTGAAAATAAAGCAAATTACAGAAATCTTCAAATGTGTCTTTTAAGTTGGTCAAGTAACCTAGCTCTGCAGTCTCAACAAGTACAAAAACCTACCCCTTGTATATGCATAATAAGTTACGTTGTGTCAAGAATTTCTACAGCTACAATTGTATTATAAGTTGGCTCTTTTTTGACACAACAAATTCCACTTCTTTGTCTTTCATTATTTCATTTGCTTTAATTTTTTTTTAAATAATTAAACAATTTCTGATCATTATGAAACATGAGATGTTCTTTGCACTATACACAGTCCAAATATTAATCAAAACTTAAGCCACAAAACAACAAGAATTCCCCAAACAAAACAATAACCATTTGGGCTAGAAATTAAGAGACTATGCAATGCTGACTTTTATTTCTATTCTTATGTCTTTTACCACTACCACTTTTACTACTTCCATTTGGCAAAGTGTTGGATTTCATAGAGGATGCCTTCATGGCTTTATCACTGTCATCAACATATGTGAGGCGGGCACCTGGGCGCCTCACTGGTCTGTAATAAAAGTCATCATCCTCTGAATCGCTGGAACTTGAACATGTGCTGCACTCGTCTCCAGACTGAACACGAAGAAACTTATCCACCACAGCATTTTCTAAAGCAACGTCAGAGGAAGTCTTATTCAGCTGTGAGGACGACTGCGATGTATTGTGTGCATCAACACTAGCGCCCCCTTCGGTTTCAGATCCAGATTGAAGATTTTGCGAAGGGGAGGAAGTAAAGCTCCTGCTTCGCTGACTCACGGAGGCATGGATGACTGGTTTTTCTTTGGGTCGTGATATGGGGTTCATCTGGTCATTCCCAGAGCTTGCCATGGCATAGTACCTATTCACTCGGTCTATGTAACGCTCAGTCCTTGTATAAGGTACTCTGCTGCTCTGATTGGTGAACTGAGGCGGNGAGGCAATTCATTTGACCTTAAAATAAAGCCAATAGCTGTAACACAATGGTTGGGGGTATTTCTTTCTTATGGCTTTCCATTTTACTAACTTAAAAGTAATAAATTTGTATCTGTTAGCTTTCAACTTTGCACACCATCTTTGTGAATAAAAACATAGCTTATCAACTTCAAATCACTCACATAGTCAAACACTAGTGCTCACAAAGCTGAGCAAATGGAAAGGAAAATACTGAACTGAACTGTAAACACTGCAGGGATTTTCCACGACCAGCTACAGTGCATACAACTTCCTGTTAGAAAACTATAATATAGTCATTAGAATTGGCAGATATGATGGCACATTTTATTGCTTTTTATCTTAAGTCATGTTTTTATCGACAAGTCAATATTGAAAATTGAAAATAAAGCAAATAACAGAAATCTTCAAATGTGTCTTTTAAGTTGGTCAAGTAACCTAGCTCTGCAGTCTCAACAAGTACAAAAACCTATATGCATAATAAGTTACGTTGTGTCAAGAACTTCTACAGCTACAATTGTATTATAAGTTGGCTCTTTTTTGACACAACAAATTCCACTTCTTTGTCTTTCATTATTTCATTTGCTTTAATTTTTTTGAATAATTAAACAATTTCTGATCATTAGGAAACATGAGATGTTCTTTGCACTATACACAGTTCAAATATTAATCAAAACTTAAGCCACAAAACAACAAGAATTCCCCAAACAAAACAATAACCATTTGGGCTAGAAATTAAGAGACTATGCAATGCTGACTTTTATTTCTATTCTTATGTCTTTTACCACTACCACTTTTACTACTTCCATTTGGCAAAGTGTTGGATTTCATAGAGGATGCCTTCATGGCTTTATCACTGTCATCAACATATGTGAGGCGGGCACCTGGGCGCCTCACTGGTCTGTAATAAAAGTCATCATCCTCTGAATCGCTGGAACTTGAACATGTGCTGCACTCGTCTCCAGACTGAACACGAAGAAACTTATCCACCACAGCATTTTCTAAAGCAACGTCAGAGGAAGTCTTATTCAGCTGTGAGGACGACTGCGATGTATTGTGTGCATCAACACTAGCGCCCCCTTCGGTTTCAGATCCAGATTGAAGATTTTGCGAAGGGGAGGAAGTAAAGCTCCTGCTTCGCTGACTCACGGAGGCATGGATGACTGGTTTTTCTTTGGGTCGTGATATGGGGTTCATCTGGTCATTCCCAGAGCTTGCCATGGCATAGTACCTATTCACTCGGTCTATGTAACGCTCAGTCCTTGTATAAGGTACTCTGCTGCTCTGATTGGTGAACTGAGGCGGAAGGGGTTGTAGGTGGGGTGGAAGAGGGGGGCGGGAATGGGACTGTGAAGAACGTGGATGGACCATGGGTCGTCCCAATGGGATCGGATTGACCTGTGAGTCTCCCTGTTGAGGCCTCGCTTGCAGTCTTTGACTGTTTAAGTTTGCTAAATCTCCTTGAGTGCCATTCTCTGACCTACTTCTTACATTAAGTTCTGTAGGCCTACTGGCTGCATTTGAGGGTCTAGTTCTCACTGTCAAGTCTCCATTTGGTGTGTGATATGTATGGGCCTGAGGAGAGTTTGGATACATGTATGATCCATTTGGGACTCGGGGAGGCAACTGTGAACTATTGGGGTTCACCACTGGCACCGCAGTCTGTGGCAGGAGCTGTTTTGGCCGTGTGTCCTGATCCGAGGTATTACTTATTAAACTATCAAAACTAGTGTCCCTGAGATCTATAGGGTTTCGACTCCGCCCCTTTTGGTGCTTGATATCAGGGGCCAATCGAGTCTGTGTTTTGTACACCTGAAGGTTGGCATACTCGCAGTCTGATTGGCTGCTGTTTCCTCCTCGATCTCTGCGACTGCAGTCTGAGGAACAGTAAATAACGCCGTGTTTGGGTAAGAAAGGTTTACCCAACAGTGGAGAGTTACAGGTGAAACACTTAAAGCAGCGGTCAGTGGCATGCCAGTGCTGACCATCATGAGTCATTTGTCCCTGGTCTACAGCAATGTGGTCGCCGCATGTGTCACAATACTCTGCAAACATCCTTTCGAAACATGTGCAGCAATATGGCCGCCCTTCGCGCATTATATAGCGCTGTCCGCCCAACTGCTGGTCGCATTCAAAGCAGCAGAAATGCTTCATGTGCCAGCTTCTTCCCTCTGCCTCTGTGCACTCGTCTGCAAATATTATCTGGAATGAAAAAATAAACAAGTTCAGAAGATTTAAATAACACATGTGAAGAATGAACCTCAACAGTTCCCAAAACATACACTGAAATAATGTGATAAATGACAAATTTGCAAAGACTAAAGGGCATACCTTTCCATTCCATATTCTCAAAAAGCCATCTGGCAAATTTTCTGCATGTAAAAAACTACTAGTACTGACTTTTCATTAAATGTCTTTTTAAACAAAAGAAATCCATCATGCATGGTAATTTTAAAAACAAAACATCTTGCCAACAAGTTCAATTTCCAGAAAATTTCAATGCATGACTAATATATACACGTCAATTTGAGAAATATCTTTTTTTAACATCATAAAATATATTTTATTGCAATATCTTCACCATCTTTGCTGTAGATTTGAAGCAACTTCTTTGGACTGTTACAAGCATGCAAACACTGCAAATTAGCCCCCAGATCCCATGCATAATAGATGAAGCATATTGTGAGCAGTTGGGGCCTGAATAATTGATGGAGGCCTAATTGCATCACTCTACAACAATGGAGAATTAGACTGATCTGTGTTCACACCAAACATGATTTATGGGACTCGGTTAGCATATCCTTCAGGTCTTGTCATTTCATTTTGATCTATTTTTGAATGCTAAAATGTCACTCCTTTTTACAGTCTTGCAAACAGAGATATCATTTAACAATTTCAAGATAGGGGATCACAGTGAAATTTGATAAAAATTTTGAAGCAGATCAATACATGGTTGGTACTTTTTTAATGCAACTTAATGCAACGTGTGAGAAATATACACCTTATATTTCATTTTCTTTTTCTTTATATTGTTCTTCAAAATAATTCATAGTAGAAATGACATCCACTAATGGGCACAAGTTTAGTAATGGCCTTATTAAAATGGTTTTTTTTCTTTGTCATTTACAAAAGAATTTCCTGCTCATATACTATAAATACAGCCTAAACAATCAATGCTATCATGTGCAACATAAAATATTATCCATGCCCCGATGTAATTTGTTTTAAGCCAAAATAATGATATCCTATTCCAGAACTCCAGCATACTTCTGTTTCCTCTCTTTTAAATTTGGCATGCGACTGGTTTTAAATAATGACAAGCCAGAATTACGTGAATGTTAAACAGTACGTCTGACAGCTGAACATAACGCAGAGCAACCTCAGGCAGTTCAAAGTCATTTTTTAAAGTAAATAATTAGGTCTCTTGATTTAAAGTTGCACAACCGACAACATACATTTGCATAGATGTGTTTGACTTATGACCTTGGCATTAAAAATGCTAACAAACTATAACACAGTTTGCCTCATATATGTAAACATTCACACTAAATCAACATTTACCTTTCATTCTCTTTTGAGTTCTGTCAAAAACAAGTAAAAAAAATCTTACCCCTGGATAAAGGGACATTTTTTATAACTTCAGAAAAACATAAACATGTTATACATTTCCAAAGGACTCTCTTGTAAAATGAAGTAGCAGTCCTTTTAGAAAAAAGCTTTCCATCAACCTAAACCTAATTCATCACCTTACCCACCTCGTCACAAGCAGCACAGCGCGGCTTGAGATTCTCCGCGTGATGTCTGCCGCAGTACACGTGCGAGTCCTTGTAGAAGTAGATCAAGTCGACCAGGAGCTCCTTGCACGTGAAGCAGATGAAACAGGCTGGGTGCCAGCAGTTACTGTGGCCAGCTCTGGAGGCAAATACTGCAATATCTCCACCCTTGATGGTCTCCTTACACTTGAAAGAAAGAAAGACGGGATTAGATGTCTGTTTACATATAGTAAATAAGAAATGTTCTTTTTTCTTCATGATTTGACTATATTGCTCTCTCTCTCTCTCTCTCTCTCTCTCTCTGCATCACACACATGCGTGAGGGCATGCGCACATTTCCTATCAATAACAGTACCAATACCAAAACTGCCACACCTTCAATCTTCTCCTAACCTGAGTGACAGTGATAAACCGCACTCATTCACACACAGACATCATCACTGACAGAGTCTCTCTCTGTCTAGAACTAGTTCTGAAACTACTGCACTTTACCTGCTGTGATTGCTCTCAAATCACAAAATCGTCGTCACATTTCACACCTTAAAACTGAAGCCAGAAGTTACAGAATATGAAACATTCTATGCTACATAGTTAAATACCTTATTCAAACAAATAACGTAACACCTTGCTAATTCCTGCTCGGAAAGAGTAACTGTAAAAAGTTACAGGAATCAACATAACCTACAAAGCTCACTTCATTCAGTGCAACACACGTCAAAGTGCAGCCTTCAGAAATTTGAGCTGCCCTGCTTGGATAAGTTTCTAAAGACCCAAAGTTACGTTATTTTCTAGTTTTATGAAACAATCAGTCGGCTGATCCTGGGGCCCCATTATTAAACAGAAAATAAACAAACAAATCAGACCCCAATCTTTAAAGAAAGAATGGTACGCTTCAGAAGAAAATTATTCAAGTGAACAGGGGGTAAACTTCAATCATGATTTGACTATATTACTGCCCTCGGTCTCATTCACAGACCTGGATCACTCAGCCTAGCTCTTTAAACAGGTAGATTTTATTAAGAGAGGAAGAAAGAAGTTTTACAAAATACATTCAATGTAACATTTATTGACTCCAAATGTTTATTGTCAGATGTTTTGTCCAACACTTCATTTGTAGTACAATTCTGTAAGCAAGCAACCATTTTATGGCAGGCGACCTCATAAACTTCTAATCGGTTAAAAAGCCCGCACACTTCCAAGACTTCTGAGCATTTCTTTTTATGGCAAAGCTCAAGAATACCAATTTTAGACCAAATAGTTTTATGACGTTTAACAACACATGTTGCCTTAATCACTTCCATATTGTATGTCACTCTAGTCAATAGTAAATCTTATGCATTTAAATTACATGGTCACATTCTGTGATTACCAAAAGCAGTAAAATGCTTCAAATAACTTGACAAAGATTGAATTGTACAGGAACGGAAAAGAGCAAATGTAGTTTTTAGTGGGGGTCAGGTTTGGATGACCTAGTTGTCGTAAAAAAGAGATAAATCCATGCCCCACTGACAATCTCTCTCTTTTTCCTTCTCTATTTCAGATCTAATTTCAGGTAAGTGAAAAACTGTGCTGTTTTTTTCCACACATGACTAACATATTGCACTCTAAGGTTATCCAGTTTTTACGTTCACATTTTATAACGTGGCAACAATATTTTCCGAGCTCTGCCTTCCTCATGTTGCATGTGGATGTTTTTTATTCAATATGCTGTGTCTTTTTTTTTTTGTTTTTTTTGCTCTTTTTGATAATCTAGACACTTGGATACGCTTTGTCCTAGATTTATTACCTCCTAAAAAAGAAGCTTTAAGTGCCGAGACCTGCTGAGAAATAGGCAGGTGAGATGAGGTTGAGAATATCAAATGTAGGGATACCACCTGTACTGTAGCGCATCCTCAACTTTTTTTAATGAAGGGAGAGACGTACAGGGGAAAATAAATAGCGCTTGCATTTCTTGCTTGCAATGCTGACAATATATGTTAAGGGAAGTCTCCCCACTCACACACGCATGCTCACGTGCACACAAAACAAAGGTAGTGTCATCCCTGCCCTCCAATTCTTTTGGGTTCAAATCTGAGATTTTTTGTGAAAATGCTTTGTTAACATACCTCATAACAGGACGTCCCCTGCATTGTGAGAGGTAGAGGACGCACACTTCCTCTTCCCAGCGCCTCTCTCTTCCTCTGGGTACTGAAGAGGCGCAGCTCCTTCCTCTCCTCCTCGCTGAGAGAATTACAGTAGCGTATTTCATTGTCGTGAGGGGGAAGCTGCTGCAGAAGTTGCTTTATTCTGTATTTTTCTCCAACACTGTTCAAATATGGTACTCTGTCTTCAGGAAGGGCGCTCATATATTGGTGAACCTACAAAGAGTAAGATTGCATTTTTGATGCCAATTCTACGAGATCACTCAATTATATATACAACGCATTGCTGTTTTAAAAGTTGGAAAAATGCTGATATTGCCTCTGGTTGAACAATCCTACACGGTGATTTTAGACATTTTTCTACATAAAGCTTTAAATTATACTTATGAATGAAGAGGAAAAGAGACAAAACAGTTTATCGCAAAATTGTGAAAATGAATAATTAATCAAGGTTAGAACTACAATCTCAATATTTTAGTATTTAGCTATGGGGTAAATACCTGTCAAGTATGTTTACACATATTACAAGTATGTACCTTATAATCCAACTTTGTTGTGGCCCATTAACTGACATATTGCACAACAGAGGAACTCTTTAATCCTTTAACCCAAGTTACTTATCACTAATTACCTGTACTTCCAGCTCAGTTCGACCTAGTTGACTAATCACATGTCAGTCATAATTCCACTCTAGTGTATAAGCATTGTTATTCAGATCAATTGAGAACAGGGAAAATTCCACATTATAATTTTTCTGAGATGGAGGGGGGGGGGGGGGCTGTATCACTAACTAGGGTACTTTTTGGAGAAATAAATGAAAGGACACAAGAGTGGAATTCCAATTTGGAGCCATTGTAGAAATTCTAGATGTTGTAATAAGGTTAAAATTTCACCACAAACTTGTAGCAAAGCTGCTTTTTTCAAGTGTGTGTGTGTGTGTGTGTGTGTGTGAGAGAGAGAGAAAGAGAGAGAGAAAGAAAGAAAGAGGGGGGAGAAAGAGAGAGCATCTATAAAGCAACCACAAGAGCGATAAAAAACTGATGAACATGGCGACAACAGTAGACAGATGTGAAAAGTGAGCAGCCTACACCACATCCATCTTTCCTTTAATTACAAAGTTCAATTGANTGTGTGTGTGTGTGTGTGTGTGTGGTGAGAGAGAGAGAAAGAGAGAGAGAAAGAAAGAAAGAGGGGGGAGAAAGAGAGAGCATCTATAAAGCAACCACAAGAGCGATAAAAAACTGATGAACATGGCGACAACAGTAGACAGATGTGAAAAGTGAGCAGCCTACACCACATCCATCTTTCCTTTAATTACAAAGTTCAATTGACGGTGAAATATCACTGTTGGCAGACCATATGGTGAATGTGACTAACAATGTAAGTCAATTTGCAGTGACTGGCAACTACAGAGTAAGTATAGATAACATGCCATAATTTATTGTGCTGCGAGGGTTAGTTACTATAAGTTAACCACAACCATTTAGTACAACAATGTAGCATCTTTCACAACTAAATTCCTAAGTTGAGGTGAAACCACTTTTTGTATATCAAATTCAACTGAGGTTGTTAATTCAATTTGAGTACAATGGAAAAAAACAGAAAAAAAAATATACATATGGGCAGGAAAAATAACATGCAGAGAAATGACGTAACGCTCTAAATATTTATCCCCTTAAACATTTTCTTTCTACCTCTGGCAGAAAACAAGTGGAGTAATGGCGTTATACTCCAAACACGTTAACCCCGTAACCGTCTCTATGTATCTTGACATGTGTAGGCTAACAATTTGCTATACACAGGTAGCAAATCCATGACTAAACACGGAAATCAACAATAAATCCTTAATGATCTTATTACTAACTGGGCCCAACAAAAAAAGAAACCATTAGTCACAATTCGGAACTATTTTTTGAAACAACACCGCACTCACAGCTTCAATTCATACAGTAACATAGCTGGGCCAGGTAAGATAAACTCTGCACGCTCCCCCTTTGTAAGGGGCCACCAGGTGTGCTACTTTATATCCGCCACCTTCAGGAATGTGCACAGAAAGTGAGTGTCAAACAAAATATGGCAATATTTGGATTTTTTTCCAGAAGGTCTGTTTGTAAGGGCAAGTCAGTGTGTTGACGCAGGGGTATGACACCAATATGACACCATGCCAATCACCTCCAACGTGACCCCATACCAAGCACAGTCGAGTACACTACTAACACTCTACTGTGCCCCCCTTTTACACTGAATTTTTTGCATACTTCGACTCAGAATTCATGGTTAATTTATCAGGGTACAAGACGTAATTTTTTTTCATAAAATGCTCTCAGACCAATAATGCAATGTAAACTTCATGTTGGCAGCTATCTGAATTTAGCAATTTAACCCCAAGCCAACTTATTAGAATTTATGTGAAAGATATACTGGCGATTGGAAGTTGGTCTTTGTAATGAATCTGAATTTTTTGGCCTATTTTATTAACTTAATCTCTATCAAGTCTGGTATGGAAAGGTAAATGCTAAGTTACATAAAACATTGAAATTTGGAATATTATAGGGCATAGTTGAAATGAACTGTTCGTTGACAAGTGCTTTAAACTACACCACAATGTATTACATGTGCTTTTCTATTAGTGTGAAAGACTTCATATTTCTCATAAAAAACTCTTGAACAATATCACAATGTCTACTTTACTCTGCACACAACATACAGTATATAAAAAAATACAGAACACACAAGTTTCTCTGTTTTTGGATAAGGATGAAACTCTTGTGAGACAGCCCCAGTACATCTGCCTTACATCTTCCAGCTGTAGAAAAGAATACATTATGTATCCCGTAACAAATCTCACAACACATCCATCAAGCAGAACCGTGGGCCACCCACCACATGAGAAAGATACCAAAAAGATACCATTGTGCAACTCCTATCAAACAATCAACTTCTGTGTATTGCCATCTGGCATACTGAGAGCAGCAAAATTCATGCTGTTTTTTTTTTCATGGCTTGACCAGCAAGAACAGGTTCCATGATTCTGCCGTAGAACTCATCTTTTCATGAGTGAGAGCAATATGTAATTGAATCTAATATTGAATCTTATTACAAAAAGAAATACTTTGAATAGTGTCTGACATATTAAATAATTAGTATCAAAATATTTGAAATACACCCCTAGTGTATCACATTATTGCCTTATTCCAAGAACCAGCATTTCAGGCATAATTTATAATTGGTCATAAGATTATACAAGCTTTACATAGGATCTTTCAAATTTTTCACCTCATAAATTCACAAATGAGGTCCAAGCTTCCAAGAAGGCCACTTTCACCAAGGTGATTTATAACCAAGAAAGCTGACATCTGTTCTTTACAGAGGTTATCACTCCAAGAAAGGTACAGGTCACACTTTCCATGTCTGTCAGCTTTCAGTGGCTACTTATCCCATGATTTATTGCTCTCTGACTCTTTTTGATTTGTACTGGTGAAACAGACAAATCTTCTAAAATGAGGTGCTCCATCTAATATGATTAATTGTTTTCAACTATTTTGCAATGACATAAATGACATAGAACCTTTAAATGATTCCACTCTGTCCACATAATTTAGAGTCAGCCTCAAGTGACATACTCAGAAACAAAGTTATTTTATTGCCCTTCAAAAGCTTTCTTCTACAAAATTTACAGTAAAAATCCTAAGCTATCTTATGTATGATTTATTGTGTTCAGCTTCAAGTATCAGCTCATCCATGACCTCCCCCACTTCCAGGTTAATTACCTCTGATGATGGATGTCATGACAAGCTACATTACAGGACAGTTCAGACAAGGATCACTGCAAACTGAAAATCTGAAATAACTTGGGTCTTTATCTTAACAGGATGTGTTCACACAAACCAGTAGTTATGTCATCCTTCTGTTCCAAAATCACTAAACTTTTTGTTTTATAAATGTCAGATGCAGTAGGAGTTACTATGTAATCTAGTCAACTGTTGGCAACAATAAGCCAGTTTCAGTCTAAGTTTGTGCTGATGTGAATGCGCCTTGATACACCTGCATCCTTCTACTAAGGTTAAGTTTTATGAGGTCAGTCATGAACCATAAATTCTACATTAATCCACTTCCCACTTAGCACTTCTAAGTTGAAGTTAACTGGATGGGTTGGATCATATAAGATCACCCTCGCATTTAAAAGAGCACTATGCCTTTTTTTTACCCAGCATACAGTTTTAGTCACACGAACATATTCTGGTTCTGGAAGTTTTGAACAGACTGAAACTCATGGTGCATAATTAAGTTAATCATATCTTATTTCAAGTATTATTATTTTTCACTGGACTATATATTTTAAAGCCTTCACCTGTATCATGACTGTAAATTGCTTCTTGTTTTTGGTGTGTTTCTACTTATCATTGGAATAGTACTTGAGAAATGTTCATACAAGGGCACCAACTTGATTATACTGAACCTGAGTGAATATGATCAGCTGGTTTTTTTTTACTTTGGTAAATGTTATTACAAACCAAATCTGGAGATAACATATTTTATAACCAATATAATGTTAAGTAATAAGTTTGCCCATAAGTTAGCAAATGGTCACACTGGCAGGTATTCCATTTTTTTCAACACCGGCCCCAATATCAAAACAATTCCAGATAAATTGATTTTAAACTGTATAGTTGCTATATACTCCCCTTCACTGCTTTCAGTTAATTTCCTTTCAAAATCAAATCCATCATTCTTAGCTGGCATAGCCTGAATAAATCCCTTCTGCTCAGGAATTCTCTCACACCCTAAATTTAGAAAATATCTTCAAAAGAACTGCATACTATGAGTTAAAGGCCTCTTTACAATTCTCTGATAGGAGACAGAATTGTCCTCAAAGGGGGAGATAAATTAGGCCTGTGAGCTTAATTCATTCTGACCTATGCACCATCAAGTTACCTTAGGTGGTCTGCAATAAAGACTCCACAAAAGGCATGTTCAGACCAACAATTTAAAATGGCTGGTAGTAAAAGGTCACTGGATGACCAGATGAATTGAGCATTAGGAGATACGTGCAGGCTGAACCCCCCCCTCCCCCCCCCCAAAAAAAAAAAAAAAAAAAAGTACATAGGTTGCAAAGCAACTGGTTTATTAAGATTCCTTATGCTGTACCTTTAACAATAAAAAATAAATGATGAATTTAAAAACCAGCAGAATAACAATTATTCCATAATACAAGAAAGAGTACAAAAATTGATCTGAAGAAGTAACTGTTAACCCAAGTACACATGTTCAGTTTGAAGTAACTGAAATATTTTTATAAGGCAGATTCTATTTCTTGAGAACACAACACACAAGGGTGACAGAGCATTTTTTCAGTCACATATCTATTTTTTTACAGTACCATACAACTGAACTGACAGAAATACTAAATTCAATAACTTTTTCTAAAACCAAAATTGAAGGATCTCAAGAATAAGGTAATTTTTTTAAACCAAGGATTAGGTTGAGAAAAGTTAATATCCATATGACCTGTCTGAACATCGCCTGACCAAATATAGATCGTTTTTTTTTTAATTGGTTTCTTTTTTTTTTAGCTCAGTGGGGCACTTGTTACTGTCTGCTGCTTACATTAAGAATAGATGAACTAATGGCATCTCCCAGCTGCTACTGTTACAGTGGCTATCTCACTGACCATCAAGAAGAATCACTTCACAAATTAGCCCAAGAGCCCTCCAGGTGCTTCTTTCCTGTTTTCTTCCTACTCCCGTGGTCATTTTCAATTAGCTGACCCATCACACAAGATCACTATCACTACTTCTCCCTATTAGCCGACACACATTCTACAAGAAGGTTAAAACACCACGAGAGGTGTGGCAACAACTAGGTTGTCCGATGACAAACTTAAAATATTTGTCTTTCCTTTAGTAAAGGTTACATTTCTCTTTTAATCACTGGATATAATACACATGTGACAGACTTCAAATTAACCCTCCTTTCCAACATCTTTCTGCTCCAATGAGCCATCAGTTCCATATCAAATAAATCTGTTTAACCTTATCACACATATCCTTGTGTCTGTGAAGTAAAAAGACTGAGCAGAACCCTCTTGTGTTGAAGTCTGCTGTGCTGCCACGGTAACCATGCAGACTGATAAATTTTTTTTAAAAGTTCCCCTAGGGGGAGCCATGTTGGTAGGTTCTGTTGTTGTCTGGTATCTCCACCTGGAAATGTCTGGTATGTAGAGAGAGGGTTTGGACTGACAGACACACCAGACAGCACTGTGTGAAAACATGTGTACACCAGACTAGGTACATTAAACAAATCTGGCAGACGCCTCCACCCTCAAGATTTAGCCATGTTGCATGTCTATACTGTTTCTTATCAACCACCCCTCACCCACCATCCCTCCACAATTTTGGTGCAATTTTTTTCTGCTTTGTATAGGACACTTTGCAATCTATCTTTTTACTCAGCACTGTCTTATACCATCTTTGTACTGATAAATAAATCAGGGGAGGGGGGGAGTAGGCTGGGAGGAGCACTAAGAGAGGAACACACCATTGATGTGATAACCCATTCCTTCCTCCCCCACTACCCACCCACCCAAACATAGGAGGCCATGTTCCTCTGCCTTGTCTGTGTGCTAAGTAATTATTTTGCACCTGGCAATGTCTGGTATGTAGGCCTGAAGGTGCAGACGCCAGGACCTCCCCATCCTTCTTGTAACACACATCTCTGAGTGCAGACTCTTTACTTACTAATTAACAACAACCAAAACATACTGGCGTGTAAGGTGGAGGGTTGGTGAAAGGTGATGCCTTTTTTATAAATGTCAAATAATGAATTCTTCTAGGAGTTGCAAGAATATGCTTATTTTAACAGTGCAAAAGAGAGAGAGAGAGAGAGAGAGAGAGAGAGAGTTAAATTTTGCCCTGTATGTCCAAGGCTATGTTCTAACATATATTCCAAGGAACTAATTTTCTAAGCTTTTCTCTTTTTTACTATTCATTGTTGATATATATTCCTCAGGCTAACTTTAACTTAATTACGTATACAAGAGTGAATCAATGTACCTATGGGGGATATCCTTGTTAACACACAATGGAGTGCTGGCATTGAGATTTCAAAAGCACAATATTGTTTGACAAGAAGATAAACATTTAAAAAGAAGGTGAAAACCATTTTCTTTTTCAGTGTCATGCTCTCCTGAAATAGGAGCAAAGATCACACCAAAAAAGAAAGAGAGAAATGGAAAGTTTCACTGTAACAATGGTAATGTAATATATTGCCGTTCACTGATGTCAGACATTTAATGCATCATCATCTTCATCATAGTCATCATCATGTCACGCAAACTGCCAGACATTGTGAAGGACAGTGTATGCCTTTGGCTGTGTGGTTAAGTGCTGTGAACCATACTGCACCAGAATATAAAGCATCTTGAAGGTATAAACATGAGATGTAAATACAAGGAAATAATTTCAGAACCTGGTTCAAAATCTTTACATCACCAGGCTATCTAGAAGGATCTACCCGACTTGTAAAAAAAACCTACGCATACTAGTAAGAATGCTAGTTTCTGCTATACTGCAAATAACCAAAGGGCACCTTGAATTAAACCCTGAATCTCATAGTTCCAATGTTGACGCCTCCATATATCACAATTTTCTAGCTATCATCTTACAACCACTGAGTTTCAGGGTCCTGATAATTATGATGTTGATGATGACTCCCTTACCTAATAATCCTGCAGTGAGTTACTTAGGAAAGTTTCTGAATTCACTAATTTAGATCCAGAATCTCAGGCTATTTGACGGAGACATTAACATTTAGTCTCCATTCTGATTCTGTTACTCGGGGTACCCAGAGATGACACCACACAAGTACCTGCTGGTTGAAATATCACCTTATTTGTGTCTATATCATTTTCTGTCTCTCTCACACACACCTTACCTGAAGCCCAGTGGGACACAAACGCAAATCATCAGATTAAAGAAATCTAGATTCCATATATACATAACCCTGCTGGTTGACATATCGTACCATTTTACAATACATCGTTTCCACCTCCAGTTACCAGTTTTGTGTCAGTTATAGCGGATTTGAACACATAAAATTATTCCCTTTTGTAGGTTGGAAATTCCATTTTTCTGCCTGCTTTACCTGTCTGATCTCATGCAATAAAACATGTCATATTTAACTTTATGGTTTAACTCTAAAAATACCAAAGGTTAGATATAACATATTCAAGTACCGTATATTATTACCCAATAAGATATAAACCCTTAGAAGTATCCATGTTTTGCACTATTTGCCATTTACACCAGACAAGACCATGTTTTAATGTTCTACTTGAGCCATTCCTCACCTTGTTCAACCCCTTTATTAAAGCCTTAAATAATTTGGTTTAAAAAAATCTACATACCAAAAAGTCAGCATTAGGCCTATATTTATGCCCTGGTTAACCAATTTAAGCCCTCAATTTATGCCTTATTTCATCTGGTTTACGCCCTTTATTTATGTACAACCTGTTCTGGTTAAAATTTCATACTAATGCTATCGTTCAATCCCTAAATTTATACCACAAGTACCTAACCTAGGTTTAAATATTAACATGCTCTTACCTGATCTTGTGTTAGATCCTCTTTTTATGATCTAGTTGGTCCGATTTAAGCTCTCAATCTAAACTTTACTTCATCTATTTAAAATGTAGATATATGCCCTAATTTATCTTGTTTTAAAGAATAATAAACTCTTACCTAATCTGGTTTAAATCCTCTATTTATGCCCTAGGTAGTCTGATTTAATCCCAAAACTCTCAACCTATCTCACCTGATCTGGTTTAAGACCTGGTGGGACCCAGGTATACTCCTCCAGAGCACATCCACTGTCATCATCAGACGCAGAGTTCCGCTGGAAGTCCTGGATCAGCTTGCTGAGATTTTTCTCTTGGTCCGAGGTGACAATTTCATGTGATTCTCTTGGACATTTGCAATTTCTGCAAATTTTTCTGAAAAAAAATTAATACATTTTTAAATCAGTGCACTGTGTTTAGTTTCACTGTAGAATTGTAGTGCCTTAAAAATGAAAAATTGAATTGTTACACACAATTTTTCAAAGGACTCTTCAAAAAAAAAACTTTTTCTGAATGAACAATTTGTTGAAGCATTTTGCACAACACCAAAAATAAAAAAAAGAATAATTTAATGCTGAAATTTACAGACTCCATAAAACTAAAACATTAATCATAAATAACAAACATAATCAACTGTGCACAATACCACTTTTCCTCACTATTAACTACTGCCCTCTTTATTTCACTTAATCTTCCCCTAAATCCATAAGTGCCACAATGAATATTGTGACACCTATCACTCACAAAATCCAGCAATCATTCACTCATCTATAATTAATTAATCAATTAATGCATATTCAATCTGCTACTACTACTACTGAAGGTAATCAATAACTATATATGCACTGGTATTACTTGTAATCAATAGTTTGCCAATTATTTTATTATTTCAGCTGATGATGGATCTAGGCAATAGCGGATAATAACTATAGGGATTAAGCAGAAAGTCGATGTGGCATTCTTTAGTGCAATTTTAAAATAGGACCTAATGCCTCACTTTCTGGACAATCACTAGAAGTTTGAACAAGCTCAATAACATTTAGAGATGCCCACCTTCTACTGATGAAGTGAAAAACAGGTATTTTGCCTGAAGTCAAATGCTAAATTTTAGACAGAAAAGAGCGAACTTTCATTTCTCTCTACCCCCCTTACACACCCCTCAAACAAAAAACCTGACACAGTATCCACATTTTTTCTTTCTTTCTGGTCAAAATCTAAGCTTCAATGAATTTCCATTCTTTAACATGGACAAAATAGAGTAATGTCTTTGTATTCAGCATATTCATACAGTAGCAACAGCAACTGATGAGGGATAAGGTTGTCAACCTGGTCAGCCGCAGGACTTTGTCATTGGTCAGCAGGACAGGTTTAAATGATGACCAACAGGTGACCAGGTCGGGAACCCTACCACTGCATGGTCAAGCAAGGTAATCTATGTCATAATTCATGCTACTCTGACCTCATGCCATACTACAGCACCCTGAGCTTCAGAGCTAACTTGACACTAACCTTTTCACTGTAGCCTATCTCCATCGTGTCAAGTAACCTCTAACCAGATTCGTTTCCCCCCCCCGCCCGCCNTAGCTCTGAAGCTCAGGGTGTACTACAGTTAATGAAGGAAGAACTACCCTCAAGTGTTTTTTAATGATCCCTTTTCTGACACAATCAAATGCAGTATATGTAACTTTATTTTAAATTGTCATTTTGACTATTATTCAAGTTTTACCACACAGAAATGAATATTAATTTATCATATACTTTTCTTAAATTATTTGCTTTCTTCTTCCCTTATTTTCTTATTTTTATAAGTCTACAAAATATATAATACAAATATGTTACAAAATTTTAATAAAAAGGGGGTTGGGGGAAACAAGTGACCAACAGGTCCACAGCATCAACTTCCATCTTGTTGGTCAGTGCCAAGTTGTCCAGACAACTTCTTTGACCAGTGGATCGCCTCCTTGCTTCTATTACTCCTTATCAAAACATACTTTTGTGGCAACAAATTCACTGGAAATAAGATACAAAGGCCAAGGCAGGGCTACTTTGATTTCAAATGTTGACACAAACTTCTAAGTTTACTCGATGATCAATAACTATCCAGCTTACAATAGCAGAGGCCATGCGCCGGTTATGTGGGGTTATGTCACTGCGAAACTTGCCCGATGGCAGACGCAAAAAAAAAAGTGGTCTTCGTGTTGGGTAATACCATGCAGAAAAGCCAACTGATGGTAATCTGCAACTTATGACCCAGAGAGAAACATGGTTCTTATCAAAATGTTGAAATTGAAGAATACTGGCTCCCATAGTCTTTTCTTTTACTCCTAGGTCTGGCTCTTTCCTTGTTGCCTACTCCGTGTGTGGACTTTCAGGAACAACGGCTTTGTCCATTGACAGGAGTGCAAACTTTGAGAACTCAAACTTCATTTGCTAGAGCAGAGTTGAAGTCGAACTCGAGTAACCATGAAAACCCTCCCCCATATCCATGACAACACTTACACTGGCATTTAAAAAAAATCTCCATATAAATATTATTTAAGCTGGCAAAAGAAATTCTTTAAAAAAAAAGCTACACTTTTGTTAATTCATCACTAAATTGGTGAAACGCAATTAGTTAGCAGCCTCAGAACTGGTAATACCAATTGTTTATGCTGTCTTACAATCTTGCAAATCACATCCACTCATAATGATATTAAGATTCTTATACTTCTATCATTAACTGCCTTCAAGGATTTCTCTTGCAATTTTTTTCTACTTATCATCATTCGTACAATAAAACTCTAAGGACAATGTTTGACAAGTTTAATTAATGTTTGGGAATTTGCTACTGCTACTGGGTACAAGGTTGAATACAGTTTGAAGTGTGGAAAGTAGGCAAGAATTGAATCAGCAATGTAAATTGACACAGCACCAAAAACAGCTGGCTAAAATTAAAACAAATTTACTATTCTGCTTCAAAGGAGCAAAGTAGATCCCAAGGCTTAATGAGACAATTAAGAAAAAGTCAATTTCTGTGTTAATTGCTTTTAAAGTAAACATCCATCACAGATAATGTAAAAACTGAAGGTAAAAACTCCTACAGGGAAAACCATTAATATACCACTTCACATTTAAAACTTAAAAGGCAACACCCTTACAACTCATCTTCATTACATTAAGAAATGTTATCCCCCCCCCCCCCACACACACACACACACACACAAACACACAAAGCCTAATGCTACTGGATTAAGTAAGCAAAGCCTGGTCACAAACAAACTTTCAATCATTTTAAGGCACTTTTCATTTAGCAAAAGAGATGATTTGATGTCTGATTTGACTAAATACAAGTACAATTGGCCTGAAGGGTAGGAGGTGCCCACCAAGTACGTACCTGACAGGGAATTAAGCCGCAATCAGCTATGGTTGACATGCCATGGCTGTCGACACTGAAGTTGTCTGGCAACCCGATGATTGCCTGTCACTTGAGACAGAGTGCCGAACATGCCACAATAGAGATCGGAATGATGTGACATTGCTGTTCATCTGATATACTGAGAACTTATGGTGTAGACTGCAATTTATATTAAAATTCGTGAAGAATTTTCAAGTCAGTATTGCTCTATTTAACCTTTTTTATCAGTTATAAGCTTTCTGTTCCATTTTGTTCTGTTTTCTGTGCAAAAGTAACAGAAAATACCGAGACTAGAAACAAATGTCTAACAGAATTTCTCAAAAGCAATACATCTTTTTGTCAAAATAAAGCAGGTAAAAGAATCACTACATTGCATAGAGAACTACATGTCACGGCAATTACCACACCAGACAAAAATGAACAAGGTTTTACTGAAGGTTTCCCATCACAATGAGCCAGATGGGCCTCCGAGGCGAATGTCTACAAGTTGGGTTATTCTTAAAGTACCCCACAAACAAGGGACAGTTTTCATTTGTTACGCGGTGTTTACCATGATCCTGGCATGTAGGAAATGTTGGGCAGTAAGACGGGGAACAAACATTGTACAACATCTCTGGAGGCCAAACAAATAGCAGGATTTGTGCCTAAACCATTCTTCTTCCATCGTCAACAACAGTCTTATTGAAGATTTATACTACACCTTGTCTGGGGCCCTATTAACTCATTTGAAAATGCCAAACTGAATACCTGTCACAGTTTTGTAAAATTCCATTTTTGGGAGCCCCTTTGGAGATGTTGTAGTTTCTCTTTGGCCCTGAGGACTGGATTAAATGTAAATTGTCATTTCCAGTTAAGCTACCTGTAAGTTAGAGCCTCTTTACCTGACACACTCCTCTTCACACATGACAGAAGACTGGAGAACCCAGAGCCTTTAATAGGTGATGAAGAAAAAAAATGCACAAAAGGATTTGATCCAAACCATATCATTTTATAGCTTAAATGACTACAGGAGAGTTGACAAGTGGAATAATACCTGACAATATTTCTGCTTTGGCAAATTGCCCAAATTTTTGTGCCCTCTCTATTTGAAAGAACTAAAAAGGTTGCTTATAATTCTACACTCATACCTGGGTGCAAAATTCTATTCTCTCCGCTGACCTATTTGTGCTCGTTCAACTCGAAACCTTATTTTTTTGCTTTTCAGATCTACCTGAACTCTGGCTATTTGATGCTCTGTTTGCTACCAATTATTTGTAATATAATAATCATCTGGATATTACTGAAACTACAGCATGTGATATCACTGGCATCAGAAATGTGAACCAAATACAAAATAAATCAAAGGACTGCAATCTTTCAATTAAATACCTTTCCTGTGTGTTGGTAGACTCAGTTCAAAAGAACATTAAACTCTGCATACAGGTCACATTACTGAATCAGAATTGTAAAGCAGATTAAAATTCTAAGATGAAAGAATCTGCCAGGGTTGTGTGAAACAAATTTATTCCAGTTACTTTTGGATGGTTGATTTATTGTTAGCAACAAGTTCTTTGGTGGTTGGATTTTAATTTTGGTTACTTTTCCAGGGCAGGAAATACTGCAAGACAAAATAAAGAGAAAACTGATACAAGTCTTTTGGAAATTTCTTCGATAAAATCTCTCCTGAACGTCTGCTGACCGCAAGATCCCACCAAGTCCTGTATCCAGGTTTTTCATGGCCATAGGGAAGAGGCCTGAACTCTAACTAAAGGACACAAGNAATTACTTTTGGATGGTTGATTCATTGTTAGCAACAAGTTCTTTGGTGGTTGGATTTTAATTTTGGTTACTTTTCCAGGGCAGGAAGTACTGCAAGACAAAATAAAAAGAAAACTGATACAAGTCTTTTGGAAATTTCTTCGATAAAATCTCTCCTGAACGTCTGCTGACCGCAAGATCCCACCAAGTCCTGTATCCAGGTTTTTCATGGCCATAGGGAAGAGGCCTGAACTCTAACTAAAGGACACAAGAAATTCTTGCACAGTTTTAAAACAGTGGTCTTTTATTAAAACCACAGCAAGACACAGGAATAAGAAATATTTCCTATTAAAATGAAAATGTACTGAATGACTCTGAAGTTGGTATTTCACACAGCATGTTACTGTATGTTGCTTTTTTTACCCAATTGACAGACTTTATCTCAGTTTTAGCCATAAACTTAAAGAAAGAATGCAAATCATCAACTTCTCCCGACCTAAGTTTTACACATGTTTGAAATGTTAATTTATGCCAATTTTAATAACCTTTAATTGGTTATATTATTTAAAGCAGGTATACGTAACAAAGCATTCTCTTCTCTCATCCCAAATTCTGAATCTGAAAAGCGAGAGCATGAAAATATCAAATGCTAACATTAACATGCCCTCACGAAACTTCATTATACAATGTGTGCAAACAGAATTTGAATTTCAAGTCAACAACAGGCACGGACCCCCCAGGGCAGCGTGCTTTACTTGATATGAGAAGTCTGCACAATGTATCAGAAGACGTGTGTGCACCTACTTGCATAAAGAATGGCGATGTATGAGTAACAGGTCATCATTGGTTTTAAAAGATTGTAGCCTAAACTGTATGGCTTGGTTCTTTTTTTTTTTTAATTTTTCGTGGCATAATTTCAGTGAATGTCTAAAAATAAAATACTAGTAAGCTATTTCTTTGACCCCATTTCCAGAGATTAGATCGATCTACTTTAGATCGACCTAACTCCCTGGGGGTTCACGCTAAATAGCTGTCAGCCGAGCGGACACGAAAGTTAATTACCCCCTTACAGCTTGTAGTAGGCGGGACGGACATTTAAGCCAGATTATCTGACAGTAATCTAGTAAGACTCCCCGCGGGGATAGATCGATCTAAAAGCTCTGGGAATACAGCCTTTGATTAATGAAGATAACAGAACCAATCATTCTGCATTTGTGATTTCCTTATTTCATCTGTATATAATCACGTACAATGTAAGGCCCAAGTCTTGAACCCAACTGAAAACAACAGAACACAGATTAAAAGAATTTCCGGCATCTCAATGATATGTAATCAAAGAATAAGGTGGTTGACACTAACTGTGGGACAAATAGGACAACAAGCTCCCCAACCTGGCAACAGAAATTTACATGCATTCAAACCATCAACTCACTAATGTAGGCCCATGATTTTAGCTAAAACAGTGCTGGATATAGTTTCAACTTAGTAGCAGTGCATTTGAATGCCATTTCAATTTAGTCATGCATTTCAGGTCTAAATTATGAATGAACTAAACCGAACAGTATTACAATTAAAGAAAGGAGCTGCTAACAACATAATCATTCCAATTTTAGTCCATTACAAATACCCCTTCCCTTCAGAATCAAATATATCTCAACCCAATAAATAGTATGTCCAGTAATTAGTTGACAAGCACCTGCTTCATGGGATAAACAGAAAGCATTAAGTAGCCTAGCAATAATCTTGTTGTCAATAAAACATCAACATAGCTGAAGACAATAATAATTCCTCTGTTGCCCCTGACTTGACTGGGCTTAAGCTGGTGTAAATATGTATGACTTTATACTTTGTGAGGAGGCTTGCCTGAGGGTGCATTCAGAAATGTTCACCTACAAAATGCCCTGGACTTGATTGGGCTTAAGTTGGTATAAATATATCCTTTGTCAAACTTTAAAAATAAACTGAAAATCTAACTGGTTTTACCAAACTCCATAGATTGCTTGATAAATATGCAGGATTTATTTTTTTGTTTGGCAAAGGCCCTTAAGTAGTAAACTGCCCAAACCTGGACACGAGGCGCATTTACATTGAAGTCAGGTTGACACTTCTGTTTTCCTGCTCAACACCATGCACATTAATGACCACAAAATATGACTAAATTTGAAACACAGAGGAAATGGATATGTTGCCTAGAAGGATCAACTCATCTTCAATGTAAATGCACCTTATAAGACCAAATCTGTATTGTGTCTGGACAGTCTTGAATGCACCCACAGGCTTGGTCTGGTATTACAGGTGGGGTCTCCACTATTACTGATAGGGGGACAAAGGGGGGATTAAAGCACACTGTACACCATTTTGGAGAGAAGATAGGGACTGTGGGAGAGGGAGAGAGAGATAAAACATCAGCTAAAAATATTGAGCAAAACTGTCTGGCAGAACATTATAAAGCAGAATAGTGATCAAGATAAAGTCTATGCATAGTCTGAATCCAAACAGCACAAGAATTTGCTTTTAATCTTTCTTGAGATACATGCTGTCCCAGGTTATTTGGAACAGTATAGCAAAGATGTATGAGGGTTCTGCATTTCCAAAGAAACACCTGTAAAGACCTCTTTAATTAATGTCTGCCTTCCCCCTTCTCCCAATCCACACCTTAGTCCAACACTTCCATGCACCAGTGCTATATTTTATATAATTTTTTTTTCAAAAAGTTTCCCCCCATGATTTAATTCCCTACTACTACAACTAAGACATGCACTACAGTGGCTGCCATTACCAGCATGACAACAGGTGCGAATGCCATGCAAGCACCTGTCACACACTGAGTGATACAATGGCTACCTGACACTACTTCCCTGCCTTCTATTATGGTCACTCTGCCATCACCTGCTAACTCCAGGCGACTGTCATCTTTGGTTTCATAAGATATTTGACTTTATATGATAACATGTTTTCTTTAATATATACCCCATGAACAGGTACAGGTATGTCTCTTTTTATGCTTACCTATGGCCTCACCTGACTATTATCTATACTAAACTGAATTATTCCATGTCGTACCTTGTAAATGATAAACTTAAGCCCATTCTTTTTTTTTCTTCTTTTTGTAAAAACTGATACAGTTCAGGATATCATTAGTTGGGTTATAAGTCAATAGAGACTGAACTATGACTTCAAAATATGCTCCTCCAAATGTTACTCAAATGACACCAATCTGAGAGTCAATTTTAGACCACAATGTTTGTTTTTTCCGTATCTTTAAACATGTAATGTACACATGGTGAAAACCGAGGTGCAAGCTGGCAATAAAACAGCTATCCTAACAAAACCCAACCACTAGCGCATTCTCTTAGTGAAATAAAAATTACCACTTTTTTTTTTCTTTTTTCAGATGAGGGTCAAATGAGCCCTAGTGTAAAATTTGTAGAAAACTCTGATGGTCAGCATGAATGAAAATATGGGATGAGCTAATTTCACTTGCAATTTATTCCATTCTTCTCCTGAGTGTTAATGTCCCACCCTTATTTGAGCCCGCATGGCAGACGCATTTCACCTAATTAAATAGACGTGTTACATCTGGGGACAAGTACACAAAACAAACCACAATGAGGTGAAAGTGGATGGAAGAAGCCACTGCACCTCTTTTCCTGTCAACTTAGGCAGCATTTAAATGGCATTTGTAATTCCGTGTTACTGAATTCATTAATGGTTACTCACAGATCAAAAGTTAAGTACATTTTTAAATTGGGATAATGTTTCATTGGACCTGTAAAGAATTAAAATGTAAAATATTCAAGAATAACTATATTTAATATATTAAGACAGCCCATGACTGGGGGGGGGGGAGAGAGAGAGAGAGAGACATATTTAAGGGTTTAGGGTGGGTGAGGTGTGGATGGGGTAAGAGGGTAATAGGGTATATTCAAACATTTATTTTTTTTATCTGATTACTGGGGTATCTATGTTAATTGCATTATAATATAAAACAGTACATCAATCTTGGAGTGACTCAAACCCCATAAGAGGAAAGAAAGTAGCACGATAAATGGCAATAAGGTGCATTACCTGACTGTAAGCACAACATATACGGCCTTTTATTGCAATAAAAAACCTTCTTATTGATCAAAAATAACCTTTTATTATATTAAACATGCTTTCATTGTGTGCACAGTTCGCCCATTTCCACCTAGATACAGCGCTATCGGCAAACTTTCCAATCTATAACCTCAGCGTAATACGTTGAATACAATGGCGTCAATCAAGCAAATAAAACAGTAAAAAGGAATCAGGAAACTGCCTAACCATGCTGTCATTCTGTACGTAACAATAAGCAGACCACATCTCCGCCCTTGTAACACTTCTAGTACAACTTCTTTTTGTCACCTGAACGCGCTGACAATGAACGTGTTACTGCGATGTAGATAATACACCTGGTGTACTCCCCCCTTGCTGTGCACTCGTTAAACATTTAAAGCACATGTCTTAAGGTGCATTTCTACTACTAGTAGATCTATATGTTAAGCCTTAACTAAGTTTATAGCTACATAAGCTGACTGTGTGCCTTGCACGATCATGTTTTTCAGCTCTTTATGAATACATCAGCCTCATTCTCGTCAGTTAAAATGTTTCAACTTATATCGGTATTTTCATCCTCAAAAGAGTTACAGCTCTATAAGAACATGCATACCTTTTTTTTTTTTTTCAAAACTAAAACTTCACATAACCCTATCCTGAACACAATATCAAACACAATGCTCATAAATTTCATTTACATCCTTTTTTTTTTTTTGTTCACCCAAAAATCTGGCCTTTGCCCAAGTCCCAATAGCCATAGCATGCCTGTCAGTGCTGGGTCCTAGATCTAGCTGCATGAACAGTCTCTGTTCTGTCTATACTGCACGCAATGTAAAGAAACACCGCGAACTCCCCCCTAGGCACACCAGCTACATGACAGGCTAAAGTACAAAATGAAAGACTTTCTAACAGAGTTGTCAACTGGTAGTTATCAGGTTGTCAATTACAAGTATTCTGTTCCACCTGCTTGCTGACCGCAGAATGACGGAGTAGTGGGGGGGACAATACACTCCATATACATGGGCAATCTATGGATTCTTATATTGGACACTTTTTATATACACAAGAGACCCGATTCTTGTGTCAACTAAACAGATGTAAAACTTTAGCCAAATCCATATCCCTGGTTAGAACAAATTGATAAATTACCCATTTTAAAACCAGTATTTTCAATTTTTTGTTACCCAAAAAGTGAATTATTGTCAGCATTTTGTGAAAAAATATATGGCAATCTGAGCCTTGATATGTTTGCATGTAAAATTGGACCCAGCATGGGGTCCTGCAGATACATTTGTTTCTCATATGGTTCAGTAGTGTTAGAACCAGAGGTTATTTCAGAAGAGAAAATCACACTGGTGTGGTGGTTTTGGTACTACATTTTGAGTTAACAGAGGTCAAACAAAGTACTACTGTTAATGCAAATGAGAAAGCAGCCTTATCTTCTGTCAAATTCTATCTTTTTAAGTTCTAATTATGATTCTATATGACCTCCTTTCAAGAGAGCCAATGAGCGCATTCTCAACGAATTAAGCCAGGCTTTACAAAGCCGGTGACCTAAAAATGGCGGACGTACATGNAGTTACTTTTGGATGGTTGATTTATTGTTAGCAACAAGTTCTTTGGTGGTTGGATTTTAATTTTGGTTACTTTTCCAGGGCAGGAAATACTGCAAGACAAAATAAAGAGAAAACTGATACAAGTCTTTTGGAAATTTCTTCGATAAAATCTCTCCTGAACGTCTGCTGACCGCAAGATCCCACCAAGTCCTGTATCCAGGTTTTTCATGGCCATAGGGAAGAGGCCTGAACTCTAACTAAAGGACACAAGAAATTCTTGCACAGTTTTAAAACAGTGGTCTTTTATTAAAACCACAGCAAGACACAGGAATAAGAAATATTTCCTATTAAAATGAAAATGTACTGAATGACTCTGAAGTTGGTATTTCACACAGCATGTTACTGTATGTTGCTTTTTTTACCCAATCGACAGACTTTATCTCATATTTAGCCATAAAAAAAGAATGCAAATCATCAACTTCTCCCGACCTTAGTTTTACAGATGTTTGAAATGTTAATTTATGCCAATTTTAATAACCTTTAATTGGTTATATTATTTAAAGCAGGTATACGTAACAAAGCATTCTCTCATCCCAAAATTCTGAATCTGAAAAGCGAGAGCATGAAAATATCAAATGCTAACATTAACATGCCCTCACGAAACTTCATTATACAATGTGTGCAAACAGAATTTGAATTTCAAGTCAACAGCAGGCACGGACCCCCCAGGGCAGCATGCTATACTTGATATGTGAAGTCTGCACAATGTATCAGAAGACGTGTGTGCACATACTTGCAAAAAGAATGGTGATGTATGAGTAACAGGTCATCATTGGTTTTAAAAGATTGTAGTCTAAACTGTATGGCTTGGCTCTTTTTTTTTTTTAATTTTTCGTGTCATAATTTCAGTGAATGTCTCAAAATAAAATACTAGTAAGCTATTTCTTTGATTAATGAAGATAACAGAAACAATCATTCTGCATTTGTGATTTCCTTATTTCATCTGTATATAATCATGTACAATGTAAGGCCCAAGTCTTGAACTCAACTGAAAGCCAAAGAACACAGATTAGAAGAATTTCCTGCATCTCCATGATATGTAATCAAGGAATTAGGTGGTTGACACTAACTGTGGGACAACAGGGACCACGAGCTTCCCAATCTGGCAACAGAAATTTACATGCATTCAAACCATCAACTCACTAATGTAGGCCCATGATTTTAGCTAAAACAGGGCTGGATATAGTTTCAACTTAGTAGCAGTGCATTTGAATGCCATTTCAATTTAGTCATGCATTTCAGATCTAAATTATGAATGAACTAAACCGAACAGCATTACAATTAAAGAAAGGAGCTGCTAACAACATAATCATTCCAATTTTAGTCCATTACAAATATCCCCTTCCCTTCAGAATCAAATATATCTCAACCCAATAAATAGTATGTCCGGTAATTAGTTGACAAGCACCTGCTTCATGGGATAAACAGAAAGCATTAAGTAGCCTAGCAATAATCTTGTTGTCAATAAAACATCAACATAGCTGAAGACAATAATAATTCCTCTGTTGCCCCTGACTTGACTGGGATTAAGCTGGTGACTTTATACTTTGTGAGGAGGCTTGCCTGAGGGTGCGTTCAGAACTGTTCACCTACAAAATGTCCTGTACTCGATTGAGTTTAAGGTGGAATTAATGCATACAGTATTTAGTAAGAGACCTGTCCGTAGGCACATTTAGAACTGTTCAAAAATAAACTAGAAACCTAACTGGTTTTACCAAACTCCATAGATTGCTTGATAAATATGCAGGATTTATATTTTTTGTGTGGCAAAGGTCCTTAAGTAGTAAACTGCCCAAACCTGGACACAAGGCGCATTGACATTGAAGTCAGGTTGACACTTCTGTTTTCCTGCTCAACACCATGCATATTAATGACCACAAAATATGACTAAATTTGAAACACAGAGGAAATGGATTTGGTGCCTAGAAGGGTCAACTCATCTTCAATGTAAATGCACCTTATAAGACCAAATCTGTATTGTGTCTGGCCAGTCTTGAATGCACCCACGGGCTTGGTCTGGTATTACAGGTGGGGTCTCCACTATTACTGATAGGGGGACAAAGGGGGGATTAAAGCACACTGTACACCATTTTGGAGAGAAGATAGGGACTGTGGAAGAGGGAGAGAGAGATAAAACATCAGCTAAAAATATTGAGCAAAACTGTCTGGCAGAACAATATAAAGCAGAATAGTGATCAAGATAATGTTTGTGCATAGTCTGAATCCAAACAGCACAAGGATCTTTCGTAAGATAGCTATAGATAGTCCCTGATTATTCAGAACAGTATAGCAAAGATGTATGACATTCGGCATTTCCAAAGAAACACCTGTAAAGACCTCTTTAATTAATGTCTGCCTTTCCCCTTCTCCCAATCCACACCTTAGTCCAACACTTCCATGCACCAGTGCTATATTTTATATAATTTTTTTTTCAAAAAGTTTCCCCCCATGATTTAATTCCCTACTACTACAACTAAGACATGCACTACAGTGGCTGCCATTACCAGCATGACAACAGGTGCGAATGCCATGCAAGCACCTGTCACACACTGAGTGATACAATGGCTACCTGACACTACTTCCCTGCCTTCCATTATGGTCACTCTGCCTTCACCTGCCAACTCCAGGCGACTGTCATCTTTGGTTTCATAAGATCTTTGACTTTATATGATAGCATGTTTTCTTTAATATACCCCATGAACAGATACAGGTATGGCTCTTGTTATGCTCACCTAGGGCCTCACCTGACTATTATCTATATTAACTGAATTAATCCATGTCGTACATGTACCTTAATAATGATAAATATAAGCCCATTCTTTTTTTTTCTTTTTGTAAAAACTGATACAGTTTAGAATATCATTAGATGGGTTATAAGTCAATAGAGACTGAACTATGACTTCAAAATATGCTCCTCTAACTGTTACTCAAATGACACCAATCCAAGAGTCAATTTTAGACCACAATGTTTGTCTTCCGTATCTTTAAACATGTAATGTACACATGGTGAAAACCGAGGTGCAAGCTGGCAATAAAACAGCTATCCTAACAAAACCCACCGATTAGTGCATTCTCTTAGTGAAATAAAAATGACCAATTTTTTTTTCAGCTGAGGCCCAAATAACCCCTGGTTCAAAATCTATAGAAAACCCTGATCATGGCAGGTTCAAATTTCACCAGTAATTAACATCATTCTTCAAAATTTGTTAATATCCCACATTTTAGACCACATTCAAATGTCTTCCCATGGGTCAACAGTTTTCTTTTATCTCACAGTAACCATCATGGTCAGCATGAATGAAAATATGGGATGAGCTAATTTCACCTGCAATTTATTCCATTCTTCTCCTGAGTGTTAATGTCCCATCCTTATTTGAGCCCGCATGGCAGACACATTTCTCCTAATTAAATAGACGTGTTACATCTGGGGACAAGTACACAAAACAAACCACAATGAGGTGAAAGTGGATGGAAGAAGCCACTGCACCTCTTTTCCTGTCAACTTAGGCAGCATTTAAATGGCATTTGTAATTCCGTGTTACTGAATTCATTAATGGTTACTCACAGATCAAAAGTTAAGTACATTTTCAAATTGGGATAATGTTTCATTGAACCTGTAAAGAATTAAAATGTAAAAATGTAAAATATTCAAGAATCACTATATTTAATACATTAAGACAGCCCATGACTTGGGGGGGATATATTTAAGGGTTTAGGGTGGGTGAAGTAAGAGGGTATATTCAAACATTTATTTTTTTTATCTGATTACTGGGGTATCTATGTTAATTGCATTATAATGTAAAACAGTGCATCAATCTTGGAGTGACTCAAACCCCATAAGAGGAAAGAAAGTAGCACGATAAATGGCAATAAGACGCATTACCTGACTGTAAGCACAACATATACGGCCCTTTATTGCAATAAAAAACCCTTCTTATTGATCAAAAATAACCTTTTATTATATTAAACATGCTTCCATTGTGTGCACAGTTCGCCCATTTCCACCTAGATACAGCGCTATCGGCAAACTTTCCAATCTATAACCACAGCGTAATATGTTGAATACAATGGCGTCAATCAAGCAAATAAAACAGTAAAAAGGAATCAGGAAACTGCCTAACCATGCTGTCATTCTGTACGTAACAATAAGCAGACCACATCTCCGCCCTTGTAACACTTCTAGTACAACCTCTTTTTGTCACCTTAACGCGCTGACAATGAACGTGTTACTGCGATGTAGATAATACACCTGGTTTACTCCCCCCTTGCTGTGCACTCATTAAACATTTAAAGCACATGTCTTAAGGTGCATTTCTACTACTAGTAGATCTATATGTAAGCCTTAACTAAGTTTATAGCTACATAAGCTGACTGTGTGCCTTGCACGATCATGTTTTTCAGCTCTTTATCAATACGTCAGCCTCATTCTCGTCAGTTAAAATGTTTCAACTTATATCAGTATTTTCATCCTCAAAAGAGTTACAGCTCTATAAGAACATGCATACCTTTTTTTATCAAAACTAAAACTTCACATAACCCTGTTCTGAACACAATATCAAACACAATGCTCATAAATTTCATTTACATCCTTTTTTTGTTTTGTTTTGTTCACCCAAAAATCTGGCCTTTGCCCAAGTCCCAATAGCCATAGCATGCCTGTCAGTGCTGGGTCCTAGATCTAGCTGCATGAACAGACTCCGTTCTGTCTAACCCTGCACGCAATGTAAAGAAACACCACGAACTCCCCCCTAGGCACACCAGCTACACGACAGGCTAAAGTACGAAATGAAAGACTTTCTAACAGAGTTGTCAACTGGTAGTTATCAGGTTGTCAATTACAAGTATTCTGTTCCACCTGCTTGCTGACCGCAGAATGACGGAGTAGTGGGGGGGACAATACACTCCATATACATGGGCAATCTATGGATTCTTATATTGGACACTTTTTATATACACAAGAGACCCGATTCTTGTGTCAACTAAACAGATGTAAAACTTTAGCCAAATCCATATCCCTGGTTAGAACAAATTGATAAATTGCCCATTTTAAAACCAGTATTTTCAATTTTTTGTTACCCAAAAAGTGAATTATTGTCAGCATTTTGTGAAAAAATATATGGCAATCTGAGCCTTGATATGTTTGCATGTAAAATTGGACCCAGCATGGGGTCCTGCAGATACATTTGTTTCTCATATGGTTCAGTGGTGTTAGAACCAGAGGTTATTTCAGAAGAGAAAATCACACTGGTGTGGTGGGTTTGGTACTACATTTTGAGTTAACAGAGGTCAAACAAAGTACTATTGTTAATGCAAATGAGAAAGCAGCCTTATCTTCTGTCAAATTCTATCTTTTTAAGTTCTAATTATGATTCTATATGACCTCCTTTCAAGAGAGCCAATGTCCTTTAATAAAGTTCCAAAAACATGCTTATAATTGAACTTATTCTGTTTATGTTTATCTGTAATTATTCCAAAGCACAAAAAAATTGGGGACCATCTTTTATACATATATCAGATCAGTCCCCTTATCAGTCTCAGTGAAAAGTTGTTCCCAGGTAAAGAATCAGTAAATATTCAACCATTCTCCGTCTGTCACATATACAGATATGTCTCCTTGTTAGACATATGACCGCAGATTATGAGATTAGACCAGATTAACCTGGCAAAGACTTGATGGCAGGTCAAGTGGTGGTTTATATTAATATTGTCTCTACTTTTCATATAAACTGACATCTTAATTTGACACAAAAAAATAAAAAATTACTAGATATCATTACACTTGTATTACCAGATCCTAAGAATTACAGCTTTGTATAAGTAACTGGCTCGCGCTGCCAGTAATTACGCCGCGGGACATTCAGGGCACAGACCGTGATCATAAGATACCGCGAATAGAAAATAAATTTTTAGAAAATAGACTTTCCATGTGAACGAAGCCCTAGACACAAACAAGGCCAGGTATGAATCCCAGCTATTGGTAGTAAGAGGCTCCTCTGAGTAAACAGTGATGAACCTCAAATGGGATCAGTGATGATCTTATAACAGGATCTAAGCTAATCTGTTTTATTCACCAACTGATACAGGATTTAATCTCCACAACACATGGTGAAACACACCTTTACTTTAAACCTCAGTGAGTCTTTAGGCATGTTTCCAGTGGAGATGAGTTGACCTGACTCAGTTTGAACCATTCTAGAAGGCAGTGTTATGATAAGTTCACCACAGAGCAAATCTTATCCCCTTTCTACCCCGCCCACTGTTAGTAACATAGTAGTGAGCCTAACACCATAAGACCAGCTTGTAATGAGCTAATCATAATCTGATGAGGTTGGTGGCAATGAGTAGGGCCAAACCCAACTTAAAAGGACACACACCTATTTCTGCTTTAGGTTGGTATGAACACCTCAGTTCAGACAAAAAGTGGGTGACAGGAGACCCATATTCCCTCTGGCACTTCTACCTTCTAAGTGCATTCCAATTTCAAAATAGCTCAGATTAAAATTCGCCTGGCTTTGGCTTTATACTTTTCACTTTTACACCTTGCTGTTCTGATATATTCACTGTTCACATTAGTCAAACAACTCTGACATTTAAACCTTCCTTTAGCTGCTTTGGGGTAAATGGGTGATGCACATTTATAAATGAGTCTCAGGCAAAACAGTACTATTTCCTTCTTATCTTTGAGACAAAATGGACAAGACATGCATTTTCACTCACTCTCTTAGGGATGTTGATAGACTTCTAATTACAGATCTCAGTTTGACTTCCGTTTTTCACCCAGCCTCTTAAAGATGTTGACAGATTTCTAATTATGTGGATTGGTTTTATTTTACACATGGAAACTATTTTGTGCACCACCTCCAAACTATTTTTAATTTAAAACTTAAGTTGAGATAATTTTATCACCCCCCCCCCCCCAAAAAAAAAAGGGAAAAAAGTTACTTTTTGAAAAAGAGCTCATCATTTCATTCCCTACATTGCAGTCACCCCCAACCCCACCCCCCCAATCTAATGGTTACCCTTTACCTGGGAGACATACAAGTACCATCAATTTGTACAGTTTATAAAGTCTGATGACAACATGTTATATTACCCAATGCCCTTATCAGTTGGACCTAAGGGGAAGAAGGCACCATTCCTATGCTTCAAGCAATGCTCACCATGCAGTTTCTTGAGGCCTAACAGTAACTCAATAAGACCTGCCCTAAGGTAGTACACGTACTACCTGAGGACATTCCAAACAGTTTCCTTAATTCCCACCTTTAAGGTTCTTTGAACCTCTCAAAGGGTGCATATCAAAACCACTTCACATAACATCCCATCTATCTAGACACACGTTAGATAACTCAAACCCATCTGCTGTGATTTGTTCAAATAATGATTTATATGGTTTACATTTGACATTTAAGTGAAAAGCGGATGGAAAAATACATTGATGTACAATATATTGTCTTATGATGGGGATCTGATGTTAACTAACACCTTATTGATGGAAGTTTAAAAATCCAAGACCAAAAGCCTCTAAGGTTATACTTTGAAAGTTATAAAAGAAAAACAGAATGATAGCTTATAGTCTAGTATTCATATAATCAACTGTAATTCCCACACCACATAAGAATTATGCACACAACATTATATCAATATCGGTTTATATTGAATAATATCTTACCTTCCGTGACCAAGCATCTCTCTCTGGGCTTATCAAGGAACGACTACAAGTTTCATATCCTCTACCAGCCCAGCCTTCATCTGGGGTAAAATGGAGGGGCAGTGATTCTGCACTAGTATTACCATTTGGTAGTAATTACACATAATAATACCCACCCGTGATCAGTGAAAGGGAATTTTAATTGGTCTCTTTTCACCTAGACGTCTGTGATCTCGGAGCTACTATGCCAGGTGATGATGAAGGGATACAAAAATGATATTGGGATAATTGCTATCTAGCACCATCTCTCTGTGTGTAATGATAACCAGTATCAAGAGATAAGAGCTATACTATGGGGACGGGTTATTAGATTCCAAGGGCACATTCCTGTACCTCGATTTAAGTGTTAGGACACAGATAATGTACTCTACATATAGCAAGGACAGATGTCAGGTAGGGTTTGGGTTTAGGGTTGGGTTTCAACTGTTCTGAATTTTTGGAAGAAAATAATCCCCTCCCCAATTATCAGCCATCAAAAAGTGATCCCCAAGTTCTAGTTTATAAGTGTTTGGATAAAAAATTGATTCCAATTTTAATAGTATTTGACAGTGTATGTTATGGTGTCTCTCAAAAAAGGAGAGAGAATGAGATGTTACAAACAGTACAAATTCTGTGTTCTTAATTTACAAGAGAAGACATCTCTGTGTTGTTTTCAATGTTCAACATTTTCATTGATTAAAGGGATAATAACTCTTCGTTTTGGCCAAAAAATGAATTTTCCTGGAGTAAACAACAATTTTCCCATAGTTACCAATGGTTAATGGATCCATTTTTACATTCAAAGTTAGTCCCTGGTTTTTTTCTAAAAAGTTTGGTTTTTTGTTAAAATCTCTTAAGAGATTTTAACAGAGTATAGCCATCAATGGAGGTCACGTGGTCTAAAGACAAGCTCAGATATCAGAATAATAGCTATAACTGCCGTTTTTGTGGTAAAACAGAATATATTACATTTCTATGAGTTATTCACAATGTTTTTATTGTGAAATATAGATCTCATACAAAGAGTTATTATCCCTTTAACATCTGGACTTGACTTGGGTTCATATGAAAACTGTGACACAGCCCCTTCACATAGTGACATCTTAGAGCTGCATCTGCTTGAAGCGAAGATCAAAAAGTTATCTATGTAAGGCGGAGATTTGTCTTTCTACCTAATCCTCTATGTCCTGGTAGAGTCTCGTTCATAATAGAAATAATCCTTCGATCTGTTGACATATTTATCTGTGGACACTGAGGGAGGTTTTATTCAAGTCTGACCATGCTGTGGGACAACTAGTAACCAGGATCTCTTAAACCATGACATTTGCCATTTTGTACATTCCTCTGTGATTCTTCTATCTTACAGGATAAAATATAATATTAATTGCAACAGACGTACAATTTCTTTTATTAATCTCCCAGCTGTTAATGGATGTGACCCCAAATCACAGTTTAGCCCATTTCTATTTAAAAGATAATGTGATCATTATACAGCTTAGCTTTAGCATGAAATGCCATATGGCCAATCATGCAAATTATAAAACTAAAATATAATATCAAAATGGATAACTTAAAATATGTGCAGTTGTTTGTCTCAAATATGTATAATTACCTATGGCCTGTGGTGGGTCTGGTAGATTTAAAAAATCAAACTGAAAACTAGTTTTTTTCAGTGACAGAAAAATATCACCAAGTTTTAGCACCCTGACAGTGATGCATCAAGTTAAGGACCTGCCGTGTAAAAGACACTTAACTCAGTCACATATACACATGCTGGCGTTGAAGAGTTCAAGACACATCCGCTTATTGTCGCTCCCAAACTTGTGGAGAATATTGTCAACAAATACCACAACCGCAAATCAACTGTTAAAATACAGTCCAAATAATTTCTTATCAGACAATGGAGCATATTGACCGGGTCATACATGGTGTGAAAATTGCCCTTTGTTACACACAGATGAATATGATGAGCATCAGCAAAGGTGTTTTTCAAGACTAGTTATTAATTTCATAAGAACAACATTTCTTTTTTGCTCATCCCGAGAATTTTCACATACCTTTTTAACAACGAGATAAACTCTACACTAGTAAGCATAATCTACTTCACAGTTAAAATCTCCTGAAATCTACCCTAAATCAAGACTCAAAACTAAAACCACAGCAGATTGAGTGATATTATCTTTTGATTGGTGTTTATATTAGATCTACCAGCTTTCTAGCTATCACTTAATTAAACCAAACCCTGGTCTTAATCAAGGTTTAATGAAATAAATGATGGGTCCTATCATATCTCTCTGTTCATTTAATACCCACCAAATTGGATTACGACAACAAACAAGGCAGGCTGATTAAGTAATAGCAATGGAATCCTCCTTAGGTACACTAGTTAGCATACTAACGGGGCAAAATTGTAAGGCATGTTGAAGGATCTGAATATAAATGGTCTAATTTTCATCATAATGCAGACTTTAAGCCAGCCTTAATGCAGAACAATGTAGAGAGACTTGATTGTAATTTATGATGTTTGAGATAAGATATCCTGGACGACTTTTTTGTGACCCAATTAATATCCAGGGCTCTGCATTACATGTTCTTACCTCAATTTCTTATCTAAATTCAACTTTAAGCACAGATAAAGCAGTTCTATTACCCTTTTTTTTTTAGACTAAAAAAAATCGAAAAAAAAATCTAAATTCTTAGAAGTGAAAGGGTTTTAGTGAAGTCTATCTTTGTAACAGCTGAATACAACAAAGAACTTCTTTTTCATCTTTTCCATTTTAAAGTGGCTGAGATTCTGAACAAATCCACGTCATTTGACTTATTTATAATGACTCATACTTTCAAGTCTTCATGAAGACACCATGTTCAATTTCAATACAGCTGTACTATCTCTATTGTAGTCCCAGTGGAACAGCTGTTCCTTGATCTTATATTAAACCAGTTCCACATACTCTGTGATAATATTGCTGGTCTTCCCTGGGGTGTTCTATAGAATACATCGATCCCTTTCATTAAGTTTCTAAATTAACACTATCACAATATGGTAGTGACAGATATAGCTGGTGGCTAATTTCTTATTTTTGACTTTCTGAAACTGGCCTTAGGGACACGAACTTCTTTCATGATCTTGAGTAATGTGGTGATCAGAAAATGAATCCTAAGCAATGTTTTGACTTATCAACAATAGTCAATTAACACAGTCGAGGTCATTTCTATTCTTTCTTTCCTGTTTATTTCCAATACTTCAACTCATAACAAATAACACTCACTGATGTGTCGATCATACCCATACCATACCGCTACCCTCTACCAGGGCGACTGATAGATTTTTACAGATATTCACAGATATGGCTCTAGCAAGATAGATGGTCATTTTGGGCTGAAGTCATATATCTGTGAATATCTGTAAAAATCTATCAGTCGCCCTGGTAGAGGGTACCATACCGCTATATAATACAATATATAATATAATATTTTTTCCTCACCTCCAATAGTGGGCCTCAAATCCTGGGCACTGATCTTCACAATTCTGGCAGGCCAATCTAGGCTTGCTTGCATCCATCATATGCTGCTGATGTTGAAGCTTTATATTACTATCCATAACTTGTGAATCCATTGTATTATCTTTAATACTAATCCGTGGTTTGGTGCTATTATCCATGTTCCTTTGTTCTTCCAAGTGTGCCATTATTGAAATCCATGTGATTTTACTGAAAAGAAAAAAGGTGGTGTTCCCATTAAACATAATACAATAGCTTAGACTGACAAATGTGGGAATGACTTACAACTAGCATTAGTACCTTTTCATGTGTTGAGCTTCATTGTTTACTAGTGGTAAATTATTAACATCAACCGAGATGTGTAAATAAGCAAAAAAGATCAGCAACAGGACACACAACACCTATCATATAACTTACGAGTGAGTGTGAAATTCATGTTGACAGCAATAAGACTTTTCTTATGACATCACAAGTTGTAAAATTTACACAGTGACAGCACATTACAAAACTCCTCACATCTTTCCTGCTGTTACACCAATAAAGTATTCTGCACAATACTGACAATAATATGAAACGGCAATAGGTCACCATAAAATTTATAAGCTAATGTTTTAACATGCAATATTTCGTGTAAGGCAGTCAAGCTCTGACAGGGAATTAATTGTGTAGTCGTAAAACTTCAAAGTACGAGGATGAAGTAGAAATGGGTAGCCATAAAACTTAAATGGTTTGCCACCGACGGTCTTTCAAAATTCGGAAAGCTACTCTTGTCGTGTTCCATCATTCCACTTAGTTTAACCGTACGTGGACCAGAATATTTAAGTCTGAGGAGACGCTTAATAACTCCCCATGCCTCTAACGTAATTCTGTTAATCCGACAGCTAAGAAAATCGAGCTTACCTGCTGACAGATTTCGATTAACTCTACGGTAACTGCAAGAGTATGCGACATCCAAGCGTGACTGTGAGTGTTCATTTCTTCGAACTTGTACATTTCACTCTGATTTTAACATTTCTTAGTCGGTTTGAACCGTAAGACGAACAGACAGCTTTAATTGTAACCTTATGTCAACACTGGCAAAATATGAACCCAAAGTGTTGACGGTTTCTGTTAAAAAGTAAGTGCAAATTTCACAAAGCGACTCACCTGTCGACCTCAAGATTTCAAATTACATTGAGCTGGCTCCGCCTTCTTAGTGACGTCACGGGCACCTTGACATTTGTTGATTGATTGATTCAGAAAACTTGCCATAAATGCCTTTGTCAATCCTTCCGGCAATGCCAATGAAATATTTGTTTGCGCTATACACAATAAAGGCGGGGAATTGATTGGATTAGGGCAACATTCGAATAGAGGTCTGAATTAGTAGCGTTGCCAAAGTAAACACTCATTATTGAATAGGCTGTGAGCTGTCTAATGGAGCAGGAGTGGTTGTGCTTTCTGTACTGGTTGTACTAGTTGAGCTCAACTAACGCAATCACATTTGTAAAAGTTATTTTGCATCAGCTTCAAGAAAAGAGAAAAGTTGAAGAAAAGTGTTAATTTGTCTAAACTGTTGAAACAATTATGAGGCTATAGACATCAGAAACATAAATTACCTCTTATACCGATGGAGACGTAGAACATGTCAACCATATGCTAATCTATATATATATTTATATATATATATATATATATATATATATATATATATATATATATATTTGTCTGTTCTATGTTATAGTTACTAGTATTGTAATTGATTGTACCTTTATGTGAAGGTGTTCATCAATAAAGAATCTGAATCTGAATCTGAATCTGTTTACTTTTTAACTCCAACACAGACAAGCAGGTCTATAGGCCATAAATCTTAATCTTTTTAATCTTCCAATGTTTTGCAGCCCGAGGCCATTTCTACTTCACACATGTTGGGCACAGACCTTAATCTTATTCAATTTTGATTTTGTTACATAATTTCACTGTTACCACACCTTTTATTTTTGAATTTTAAAAAGAAGACATCATTTGTTAAAGTTGCTGAAATCCAGGTTTGAAACATCAAGGTTTCAATGGGGTCAGTTTTCCTGCCATTCTCAATGAAAATTACTCATTCACATTCAGCCTCTCCTCAGGTTTATAATGTACAGTACATGTGAAAGGAAGAATAAATTCAATAACTGCAATTTCAGTTTCAAATCTGTGCCTTTATTCAATGTCAATATCAATGTATTTACACAGTTTATGTAGAAGTCGTCCTGTTAATTGTCAACTATCATATCATATCATTTACTTTCATTTGCTGACTGCACAACATACTTTATGTACACACTGTATTCTGTACAGTCTAAGTCATTACAAACAAAATTTACAACCAAATCTTGGAGGACCGCTTGCGTCCTGAAACTATCACATGGAGGAAATTAAGTAAATCATATTGAAATTGCATATTAAACCTAACATAATAAGTTCTAACATGTCATATATGTATATATATATATATATATGTATATAAATGTAGACCTCCCCCCATTCAAACAATTAAATAATTATAAAAGTTGAAATAATAATTGAAGAACTGGGAAGTGTATATAGTATTTATGCTCAGCAATGTTACTAATGCAATTATGTATTTCACTAATGACCAAGAAGGGCTTGCTTCAAGTAAGGAAGTCCCAGTGAATTACAGTGCAAAAATCTTGAAATGGTACATAATCTTTAATCTTTGAACCTCATGGTCAAATCTTGTGTAACTTTCTCAGCAGAAAATATTCTTATAATCCATTCTGCATAAATAATTGGTCTATTTCCATTTTTACTTTATGAAATCAAGTTGAATAATAACCACGTGAAGAATAAAAAATGTCTCAGGAAAATATATCTATCTGTTACACTTGTACTTCATAAGGGAAAAGAAACAACAGTCATGTTCAAATAAAATTAAATGAACATCTCAGGAAGAAAGTAATTGAATAATAATAATAATAATATGAGACTAAAAACATGATGAATGAAGATAATAATATCTATTCAAACTATGGCAGGAAGAATTGTAGGATTATGACTTTTCTCACAGCACATCTATTATCATTAAGCAGGTCTACACAAAGCGTTCAAGTCTCAGACTTCGGCATTTTCAACACTCAAACCAAACACTTCTTATAGCTGTAATAAGCAGTTTCTAAGGTAAATCAGCCTTTGGATATTTTGATGTGCTCAGTTTAACAACTTCAACATAATCTGATTCACTTTTAACTGTTCTGAATAAGCATGTATCTACTAACACCATTTCCCATTCCTGTTCATGATCTGTTCATGAAGTGTTCATGAAACATTCATGCCTGATGGCTGTTCCCACACTGTGCCATGAAATGGTCCTGTAGGTGGCACTATCATCAACATATTGAAACTGCAAGGCAAGCTCAATACCTGTGCTCTGCAGACTACTGCATAAGACATTATGTCCTTCTTTTGTATGTTCCGATAATACATATATTTTTCTTTAATATAAACACTACAATCTCAGCTACTTCTTCCTCGTTGTCATTTCTTATGCACAGCAAAAGCTATAATTGAGAAGAAACTATGTAATACTAGTCAGTGCTGATCATTGTATAACTTGGTTATTGGAGTGAGGTAAAAAGGCAGTGACTTTTAAGCATGTCTTGGATGCAATGTCACCTTTTCACAGTAAATGTTCATAAAATCCTTGAGTGAGTGATGGAGATTCAGCATTCTGTGAAACAAAATACCTTGTTCTGAATTCAACATCACCCATACTGAAAGTCTTGTGAAAAAATACTGCTTATTGATGACTGTCACCCCACAAACACTGGTTGCAGTGCCGTAATGATGGAGAAAAGGAGCCAGAGAAATTTTCAAGCTTGTGTTGAGTACAGTGCCATCTATCCTAGAGTTGGCATCATCAGGAGGTGGTGGCTGTGATTTCTGCTAGGGTTGGATACAGTGATACCAAGATGGCAAACAGGAGCATTAGAAGGGGAACCATGGAGCAGACAGATAACTGGAAAAGAGCACAAGAAACAAATTATGAAGGTGAATAAATAGTAACTTTTTTTCAACTTCATAAAACTTGATACATCCAGGAACATAAATTTAGACTAACTTATACGATATGATTGCCAGTAGCTGATATTTTTCCACATAGATAACTGACACATTGCCCACTCCTTATAACGTTGCAATAAATGTTTCCAAACATATATTTGATATACTGCCATTATACCCCTGAGCTACCCCTTTAACCCAATCATAACAAATATACTGATCCTTACCATTTTGCTTCTGTCGGCCAGCAGCTGATACTCCTCCGTCATGTCCACTAGCTCCTCCTTCAGCTGGGATATCTCCTCACTGAACTGGGCACACCTCTCTTTGAGCTGTGCAATCTCCTTGTTGGCTTCAGTTAACTGGAATTAATAAAAATAAATGCTGTTAAATATATATTCAGATCATCTTTCTCTCTCACCTTACCAGTCTGAACATACTGATCAATCTCTTGAAAATAGCTTTGGTTGAATGCAGCAAAATGGATACCGGAAGGTCTTCATATACTTCACACAGATTTTTCTAATCTTCATATTGCACTTTGAACAGGACTCTATTCATTGAGAAGCACTGTTGGCTTCAGTTAACCAGATTTAACAAAGTGAACAAAGAATGAAAACACCATTCAGTGTGTCCTTTCTCTGTATCCTCCCCCTCAAACTCTCACCCCAAAATCTACTAATCTATTCTACATTCTCACCTCCAACTTAGTCTGTTCAGCTTCCTTTTGCGCATCAGTAAGATTTAGTTTCCACGTAATCTCCTTATTCTCCAGCTTATCCTTCATGGCTTCTAACTCCTTGTACTGTTCCTGGAGTTTGGAGTAGTCTTGAGAGATCTGGGCATTCTCCTTCCTCGTACTGAAATATAGATAAGTTATAGTTGTCATACGTTATATGAACTTTTTTTTTTTTTTTTTTTTTTTTTGCAATGAACAAAATATAATGGTAACACAATTATTTGCAGACTTACTGAATAGAAAATATATTGTGAGAAAATGAAAATTGTTTCAGATTGTTTCCTTACACTTTCATATCCCCTTCTATAACTTGGATTCTTCTCCTAAGGTTGGCACATTCTTCCTTAAGGCTGGCAAATTCTGCTGAAATGACACCTAGATGTTAATCCTTTGCAGTTTACACACACACACACACACACACACACACACACACATTCCCCTTTAATTAAATCCTGGGTCTACTGACGTATGTTTCAAAAGAATACAAAAACTGTAAAACATCATTTCATTATACAGTCTTCATTATACTGCAATTAAACCATTTTCAATATATTTTGTGGAATTTAATTATGGCTACTTATTTACTATGTTTGATATTATCATTTTAACATCTGGGTAATGCATATGGGTCATAACATGTGTACAAACCTCTATTTTTGGAAGCCAATTTTTCATTGACTGTCTCCTTATCTTTCCCCTTAATATCATCCAGCAGGGATCTGGAACATTCTAGTTCTCCCTCAAGTTCAGAAACTTTGCCTGAAATGTTCAATATGGTTTATAAACATGTGGAATATGGCTGTTATTAATTTAGAAGAAATGTGTGTGTGTGTGTGTGTGTGTGTGTGTGTGTGTGTGTGCGTGCAGAATAGAGAGAGTATGAAGGAGAGAGAGGGGGGCACCTACCCTTAAGCTGTTCTGCTTCATTGTGACTCTGTTTGGCTGCCTGCTGTGCTGCAAGCAATTGCTCTGAAAATAGCAAAAGATCACAATATCAGTGCAGTTTTTGACCAAATGTGGATCTTTGATATTACACTAATTTTTTTGTGACAGAAAAGTGTAACCCTCCCACAAACTCATCTATTTGTGATGGAAGGTATTTGTGATTAAGGTTTGTACAAATACACTTTCTGTATATATATATATATATATATATATATATATATATATATATATATATATATATATATATATATATATATATCAAAAGACCCAAACAGATTTTGTACCAACTCTCATTCATAATAATCTCTTTGGATGTGTTAACTATTCAGTTATCACAGTTAGTGACCATAATATCAAGATGTACAAAATGCTATATTTTTTTCCTTCACTTTTTTTTTGTATCTAAAATTCTTACAATATCAAATGTTATTGATGAACAAAAAAAATAGAAAGTTGCAAGTAAAAGCAAACTGAAATTTCAAGAAAAGCAACGACAAAAGACTAAGCTTTTAGAAAAAACTTAAAATGAGACAAAAAAGGCAACAGACTAGTCTCATTTTCTTTTCTTTTTTCAAAATCTTTCCTTCAGTGCCTAGGTTATAGAGCAGAGGTTATTAGGGGTCCTTTAGGTTAATCTTGTTACAACATTGAAATGTTAAGTATAAATATATATCCACAGCAACAGAAAATGCTCAACAATTACACAGGAGTTGCTTTCTACCAAGTTTTACCTATTTCTACATTCATTTGACCACAACCCAATCACACAGCACTACTACAATTTGCTTAAAGCAATGCATGATGTAATGCAATCAACATTCATAGGAATGCTGGCACAAACACAACCTCCTAAAAACAGACTGCAAGATACATCTAGAAGATTTTCATCTCTGTAAGTAAGCTTTCAGCTGATACTCAACACCAACAATGAAAACTTGGGCTCTCAGCATTATATCCAGGTCTGTACACTATGCACGTCTCTAGATTCAACCTGGCATATAACATCTTAGCCACAAAGTGCTTTAATTATCAAAAACTTAGCTTTGATAAAATACAGCATCAATTTTATGTACATTTCTTGATACAAAACTAGATTAATGATTTTTTAGCTACTTGGCTAATATGAAATTAATATGCCAGTTTTGACCCTAGATTTTGAATGATTTTTGTTAAACCTCAACACCAAGTCCTAATATTAGTGGGATTAACAATGCTCAGTTCTGATCAGGCACAGAACTCACTTTTCAAGCCCTCAGCCTCCTCGTGTATACTCCTGGTGTGGCCCTGCTCCTCTATGAGCTGGTCTAAGGGAGAGACAGAGGGGAATAAAGAAAGAATAGACTTGGCAGCATGCTTCATATAAATACACACAAAGCAGGGATTTTTTCTGGTCTGCTTAATTTTGCAGTTTGGTTCTTGTAAAATTATTGCAAAATTTAATTGTTTTTTTTTTTTTTTTCAAAAGTTATTTTATTGAACTTGGTTTAGAAGGTCAATAAAGCTTGTTGTATTGTTTTACCATATACAGATAAAACTAAAGTTTATTAATTTTATACTGGTTGCTGATGTTTTAGTGATAGTAAACACTAACTTTGGAACAAAAACTGTAGTGATTCAGCTATGTCTTGCTCTTGTCACAAGGGTATCATCAGGCTGAATGACCACAGGTCGTTGGGCGTTGGTGGACCTGTGAACGATTCTCACTTACTACCCCCATTGAGAATCATTCACAGGTCTAACAACACCAAATGACCTTTGGGCTTTTAGCCTGATGATGCTCTTGCGACAAGACCAAAATGTAGCTGTTACACCAATATTTAGTGCCAAAGTAAGTGATCACTATGACTAAAATGTCAGTGATTAGAATTCCTACGGACCATGAATAAGCTTATTGATAATTTACTACTGGAATAAATATCTGTAAGTGAGTGAATAAAGCATCCCAAAAATGTGAAATATATCTCTAAAAAGCACAATAAAATTAGGTTAAAATTGTAAACTTTCAGTTGAAGATTGATTCTAAGCATGCTTGGTGTGTATTTACAGATGGATGGATGAAAATTCTCCAGATTAATACACAAAACAGACGGTTCAAAATTAAAAGATATTCAGGTGTTTTTGAAATTAACAAAATGAACTTGATTATAGACCTACTAAAACTAAATAAAGTTGGCATATTATACAAAACTCATGCTCTTTCCATATGAAGTAAAACATATTCATAATTCACACAAAACATAGAAAAAAAGGACATTTAATGCTCTAAGTATATAAGTGTCAGCTATAGCATATTAGAAAGTGCACAGAAAGCTTTGGCATGCTTTAAAATGAATTGTTATTGATGAAGATTTTTTTTTTCAATTAGAGATCAGAATATCATGCTCAGCATACTATACTGTACTATACCAGGCAAGCAATTCATGCAAATGACTGGCTTGTGCAATGTATAATTGTAGAATGATTTGCTAAACCGAGGGTAAGCAGTGCCTCCTTAACACCAGCTAAAAGTGATGCAACTATTGTGGCAGCAACAGCACAATACCAAGGCAACATTATATCACCACGGGATCATCACTCTCACAACATGTTAGGATAAGGACATGGCATCACCTTGGCTAAAAGGCATCAACTTAGCACAGTCACATTACCATGGCAATTTCAAATCAGTTTTTGATCTATTGACATGTTATGATCCCAACTTCCACCCCTTTGATCAATTCAGCCACAGATAATCAAAATCTATCTAAACTAACTGAAATAAAATGTGCCAGTGAAAACTGTTTGCAAACTAGCACCACTAAAACCTAAGCTCCAAGTCCTGAAAACTTATCAAGTCAAGACAGCACATACCTCTTAGTGCCAGGATTTGGATATTCACTTCCTTTAATGCTGCCTCTGCTTCATTGAATTTATCTGAAAGAAAGCCAATTGAAAATATATTCAATGCCGCATTCATCCAAATGCAAATCCAATCCATTACTTTTGGGGCCCATTACAGCAATATTTTGGTTTGGTTTTGAAACAGGTGACAGTTAAAATCCCAGCCTGGTAGCTTACCCTGGAGGTCTGCCACTCTGTCTTCACTGGTCTTGGCTGTCTGTTTCATCTCCTGCAGCTGTGACCTCAGACCAGCAGCCTCCTCCTTGGACTTCTTGCCCTCTGATTGTGCAGCTTCCAGCTCACCTAAAACAATCACAATCACAGATGAATATGTGCAATTTAGCTCCATTTTTACAGCTCTAATCCTTAGCCTCTTCTACTACTCCCCCCCCCCCACCATTTTCTTTCTTTCTTCACTAAAAAGACACATAATCACCATCACAGTACAATTAATTAATACATATACACATGTATCTTTTCTACAGCTAGGTACCTACTGAAGACTAATCATTACACCTATCATGTTGTTACTATTATGGACCTAATATAAACTTACGTTTTAATCTGTCTACTTCCTGGTTGCTTTTCTTCTGAGCATCTCTAGCTTCACTCAGCAGTTCTACAAGGTAAAAAAAAATCACTGTGAACAATTGTGTAAGAGGTGATGCTGTGGCAATTGCGTTAGAGCAGACAGCAGTGCAATATATATCAATTTGCATCAGAGTGTTGAGACTAGTGTTACATATTAACTTGGGCATATAGACTCCAGTCATGGCATTTGATGCACAAAACATTTTTCATAGTATCATTTAGTTATCTATCTTTTAAAAGCAAAGGCAATATGTAAATGTAAAAGTATATTAAAAATTAAAGGTGTTGAAAATATATTCTATATTCTGTTTTCAGAGTCTAATAACTCAGAAAATGACGAAGAAAAATGAACAACATGAAATGCAGTTCAAATTTTTCCAAATCCATACATTGTCTTACAACAAAAAAGGATGTTAATTTTTAAGGTACTACCAGCAGTACAGGATATTTAAATTTGAAGCTGGACTCTATTGAGTTTTAATAATTGCAAATTTAACCCACTATCTGAGTGCTGACAATCTTATTATGTCATGTTAAATACTTCATTAGATGCGAATTAGATATATCTAGTGACAATGGTTAAAACTATGTTAGTTGTGATATTGCATTGGTTGTGAAAATGTGTTAGTTGTGATATTTTGTTGGTTGAGATTGTCCTTGTTATAACACAATATCTCTTGCGATTCTTATCCAATATATCCTGTTTAATATTTTTGTCAGTATCAAAAATCCACTCTAAACTTAAAAATTTCTTAAATGTCCTCAGAAATCAGGACAAGAAACTGGCTTTTTGTGAAAAAGTCTAGCATGTAGGCTTCAATAAAACAGCTAACTTGACCTTTCTGTACAGCAATCCCTTTGGAGTACAAATATCTAAATGCCAAAATGTGTCTGTCGGCTGCCTGGGAGTTTGTGTAGTGCTGGCTAGGCATGTTTGCTTTTTTTCCTTTTCATTTCTTTAGTCTTTTCCTTTCACATACATATTCTTAGGAACAGTCCACTGTTTCAACTTACTCTCCTCAGATAAAGCAATACAAGAAGATAACAGCAAGCACTGCAATTATATTGTTCAACTAGTTAGTATCTTAGCTAGAGATTAGTGAGAGAATTGTGAATACATCAATGTTTTCAAGAGTCAGTAAAGGGCATAAGAAACAGCTGCATGGATTTTAGTTTGAGGCATTAGACAAACACAAACAAACAATCATATCAATCTCCTAAATTAAGAAGGTAAATTAGTCAGGAAACTCCGATTTATATTTTACAGAAAAAAACAACATATAACCTCTGATGAAACATTTTCTGAGAATTTTAATTCAACAATTGCTGAAAAAGATATCTTGCCAGAAGCAAAGTCAGTTCCACCTAATCAGTAACAAACACTATGTACAGGTAATAGTGAGAAAAACACTGTAACTCATCTAAAAGAACAGGGATAACTGTATCCTTCTACTGAAGGATTTTTCCAAAGCGGGATGGTCCTATGCCAAAGAGTATATGTGGCTTGTTTGAGCTTCATCTCTAACAAAACATCAGGCATGAGTTCAACTTCTGAGAAAAAATCTGAAAATGTTTGTGAAAGTATTCTGAAACACCTTCTGCCACAGCAATAGCCCCTGCAGAGATAACGAGCCAAATTTCACCCAAAGTTTGAAAAACTTCATGCCTGATGTTACACACACAATGCTCTAGAAAGACCTCAGAAAGACCACCAGTATAGCATATAGATAAACCTTCTACAGCAAATAAGCTACATGACCCATGATAAAAATCTGTTCTCATTTGATTGAAGGTAAAAGGAGGGTTAGCCTCTGTGGCATAGCATGGATTGAGGATATAAAATCGTTGCAATATATTTCAGTACAGAGTAAAACAATATATAATTTTTCTTTTAAAATAAAACAAAATGCGTCTTTGATATAAAAAAGACTAAAAGAAAACTGTGCCACAAACAGTTTGAGGCAGATCCCTTTATCCTTGCAATCAAAGCTCTGATAGCCCCATCCCCTACAACATGTAACTAAGCAACTGTAACTAGGCAACCGTAACTAAGCAACCACACAGATTTTACTACAAATAGGATACCTTTAAGTAGGACGACTTTACAGCTAACACTGTCCAGGGACACCTGTGTGTCACTGTGGTCCTCTGCAGGGACAAGATAAAACACAAACCATGCATCATTAGTTAGCATTTTTCAACAGAGAGAATTCAGAAACATGACAGTGCAGCAGGATAGGTGGCATCAAATTTGAAGACAAGCCAAAAGCAAATCTCTCACCAACACTGTATCAAAATATCTCATACAGTATGACTGTTACAGAGGTCATACCACTGACAGTGGCAGTAAGAACTTTTTATCTTCGTATCTCAAAACAAAGGCTCGGGACAAATGTATAAAGATTATTTTCTACATCTTTTAAAATCTTTTGTATGTGATGAGATTTTTTTTTTGATTAATCCATAAAATCCATCAATATCTATCACTGTTGTTTCTCTTCTAAAATCTAGTATTAAAGAATTGAATGTTACCAGTAAGAGAAAAATTACATATTACGGTAAGTCAATTATTTTCTTATGAAATTCTGATTCACTACTGTTAATTCTTTCCATGATTAAACTAATGAGAAGAAATTAAAGCATGCTTAGTCTGAAGATTTATTCAAAATAAGAACTTCCATTTCATGTGATTACTTAACTGTAGTTGAAATTTTTTTTTCATATTTGCCTTATCATTTTGGGGAGGGGGTCTTTTTAGAGATACTTTAAATAAAGTGCATCACCACAGCCCTCATACTGAGAACTATGCATGGCAGAAATTACACAGCTAGCCCTAAAACTAAAACTGTGCAAGTCATGCACAAAGATCCACAGCTGCTGCAATCTAGCCAATTCTCAGTAATTCAGAGAAGTAACCATGCCAACATGGTTGCCATGCCAACTCATTTCCCATCATGCACTGCAGTGGTATAAATGAGATAAATACCTATTGGCAGATCAAGGCAAAGTGCAGCAAGCAAGTTCACAAACAGAATAATGGAACTGCACAACTGAAAACATGTTGACATTCTTACCTTGTAGTTTTTCGATCTCTCTCTCATATTCCTCGGGTGTCTTGGCCCTCTCTTGGTGCACATGGTTCACCTTGTGGTTGGGGGTTAGCGTTCCCCCAGCCTCCAAAATGGCCCCTATACTACCGCTGTCAGAGTCGGAGTCATTCTGGGCATCAACATCAGATGCGTCCTGTCGTGACTCCATCAGGAGGTCATGCTCGTGTTTCAGCAATCGCAACTCAGCTAGTTCTGCTTGTAATTTCATTACCTGGTCTGAAATCAAAAGAATTTGAGATTTGAATGTGAAATAAAAATATAGCTATATGCCTATCATATAATTTTGTACAAATTGTATAATGCTATCTTTTTGTCTTTACACGCCCAATTTAGTGAAATGTGCAATCCCCATGTTTTCTTAGTGTAAATCTTTTTCTCATTTTTTACCTACTTTGTTATTGTTTTGTCTTTTTGTCTTCAACATCTTTTAGAAGACATACTTTTTGTGTCATTATTATTCAGTATAAATATTTACTTCACATTTCAAACTAAAGTTCATGAATTCTTATTCCTACTTCTATGTTCCACTTCATTTTAAAATGTTCATATGATGCCTACCTTGATGTTCATGTCTGTAACTCTTTAATTCCTCTAGTTCTGCTTCAAGTTCTTCTATGTGTTCTAAAAAATAATACAATCGTGGCTCCAGTCACTCTCTGGGTATTATTCATTATGAGTGGAAAACTGTACGTGTTGGCGTCATTTTAAGTCAGTACCAAATTTCTCTCTTTATCTCTCTCTTTTGCTGTCTCTCTGCGTGCACAGGCATAAGTATGCATGTAAATGCAGCAATTTCTCACACCAGGCTAAAAACTGCTTAAAACTTTACACTTAAGTCACGAAAGTGAAATTTGCCCTTATATTTATTTTCTTTAGAACACAAAAAATGACACCCACCTTGAAGTTGACTAGAGAGCTCTTTGCTTTGCTCCTCTTGTTTCCGTGATTCTTCTAGTTGAACTGAAAATTAACCAAACTTCACATTTGAAAGGTATACACCAGCCTTGATTAAAACCAAATGCATCAAAACCAGCAACCAAACACGAGGGAGTTTATTAATTATGGGATATACATTTAGAAACAATAACTAAATGTACACATAAATAAACAAGTAGAAAAGGCAATTTCACAAATTGCCACGCTCAAGACAAGAAAGACCAGTTTCTTATCACATTTCTCCCTGAAATATTCTGCAGCTCAATAAGGGAGCCAAATGAATACAACCAAGTCAATAAGATCATAGCTAGTCCTGCAATACACAACACTTAATAATCAGGGGGAAAAATTAAAAACATGCAACCAGGGAAAGCACTGACAGGTTTTTTTTAAGAAAAAAATTTAAATTATAATGGGAAGGCACACAGGTGTAGGAAATTTTAAAAAATTCACAAGACCCAGCTAAAATGTCTCTGATTTTGTCAAATTTTAATAACTGGACTTTTCACAAAATAAAACTATGCACTAAGTGTGAGCCTTAATGTATCAGCACAGGGAAAATAAGAACAAAGGAAGAAAGAAAGAAGCAGAAAAGAAAGCACTTACACTTTAAATCATCCACAGTATTTTCCATAATTTGGTTCATTTGAATATCTGACTGCCTGAGTTTGTCTGTAGTAGAAAGAGATGGAATAAGAGAAAATATCTAAAAATGTTCAATTTAGTATTTCAGCAGCATTAAACAACTGTTCAATTTAGTCAGTATTAGTTGTTTTTTTTCCAAACTTGGAAATATATTTTGTGAAATCATACAGCCAAAGCTACCATGCAGCAGAACAATGTTGGAATAATGATCAAAGGCAATATTACATAAAGTAAGAAAACTAAAAACATCATCTTGCTAACAAGCTATATTGTTCTGCCTGTAAAACATTCAGCAAATGAAATATCCATATAAGCACAATCAGTTTACAGAAGTTATGGTTCTTAAACATGCAAAAAGGGAAGTGTCAATTTTTTCAATTTGGATTTGCCTTGCAACACATAGTTCAATCACTTAATATTTAGTTCCTATGCATTATAAATATTTCTCTTCATCAAAGTAAAATTCACCTTTCCCAAATTTATGCAGAATGACTGAGCAGGATTATATAAAGATTTTTCATTGTTTACTGCTACAGTTTCTAAATATACTAAATCAGAATTCATTAGATGAGACGACAAGTTACAACATCAATAGTTATTTTGCTAGTTGGGATTACTTTGAGATTAACAAATATGTTAGCCAAGTTGTGATAGTTGTGATACTGTGTGATTGTGATAGCTGTGACAGCAACACAATCTCGGTTGTGTTGGTTGAAACAACATACCTTCCAGTGAAGCCACCTTGGACACATACTGAACCACTTCAAACTGAGCCTGCTCAAGCTGGTCTGTAAGGGAAGCAATGGAGTACAGATAAAAAGCAAAAGCAAAATACAGAGTAATATTTCTAAAATTTGCCTGATGAAAATACATGTTTTTATTGATGTTTCATCATATAATTAAGCAAGTTGTTATTATTTGTAAACCTGCAAGTTGTTATTATTTGTATCTCTGCACTTACTCTGCAACTGATCCACTTTTTCTTTACTTTCCTGTAACCGATTCTCAGAATCTTCTAATCGTTCTGTGAAAAGAATAGTTCAGTCTTATACTACAGAGGACTGTTACTAAGTCACAAAAGTAAACACTTCACATAAACACACACACTTATATTTTATCTAAAAATGGAATGCTGGTTATGAGGTATTTTGTAGTTCACTTTTATTTTATGCAATGACTGGTCACGATTTAATTAACTGAAAAAGGAATTTATAAAGCAAACAAGCACAGAACACTGAATACATAAATCCATCACTTACTTTTGTAATTCTCTATCTGTTCTTGTGTTTCTCTTAATTTACCTGTAAATCAGAGATAAACATAAAATTAAGATTATCAAAAAGAACATGGAAAGTACAAAATATGTATCATAAAGAATTGTTTCACCCTTTATCAACTGTCACAGAAGTTATTACACAAGACAACAAAGAACAAAAGACGACATGTTGTGAGTTAAGTCAGAGTAGCACAATGAAAACTTAAAACCACTCCTCTTAAGCAATGATTGACAGGAAGCCACACATCACCAAAGTGCATAACACACTGCAGGAGGAAAAAATATCTATGTGCCATTCCTGCCACCAAAGTAACAAACTTTGATGAATTCTTCTCTCTATTTTAAACAAATGTCAGAACACCCATTCCTCATCATGTTACCATTATGCTATATTTATCAGACAGATTAGGCGGCATGCTTTCAAGTGGGTCATACTATATTTGAGCCGTGGCTCAGTTAGGCCTGGATCAACTTGATTTCAACTAGAGATGGGTTGACCTATCGCACTGAACACCATATTTAAAGACTGCCTGATTATAATTTTTAATCATAAGAAGCCATTCTAATCTCCTTGCTGTCCCACACACACTAACACTATGATCAAGTAAAGCCATGCTTATTATAATTTATTATTAGAAATCATATTCATACAATGTGTCGACCCAGCTCCAGTGATAATTAACCCTTAATCTAGATAAGGTTTTTCAGGCAATTGTGTTCTGTTCAGTCCGAGACATCACTGTAGCCTTGGCAATTTTCTGATTGTAGGACATCACCAAACCAATTTTGTTACAGGTTAATATGCATGGGCACAAACTCAATATTTGGCCAATGTACCTGCATGACATGTTTCCTGAGCCGATTCAGTAGTCATTTTTTCCCTGTCCTTACCTTTTACAAAAGCCACCTCGGCACTGTCACCGTCTGTGACATCATCCTTATTAAAATCCCCGTTTGTCTCTGACTCAGAGTTGTCACTGTTATCACTACTATCAGTATCCACAACATTCACACCAGCAGTAACAGTAACTGTAGCAGCAGAGGCTGGAAAGTAATGACACACCATGCAAAAGATAACAAATGCCACACCCAAACAAAAAGCTGGGCCTCTTCTGGTACAATAACAGCTAAAATTTAGTTAATGACATCAATAAAACACACCTCTCATTCCCCCCCCTCAGCCTTCCCACTGTTTGTCTCTTTCCATCTTTAATTCCCCCCTCTTCAAATGATTATATGTTAATAGATGAATAAATGTATAAAACTTTCAATTAATTAATTAATTAATAGACAGACATATTAATCATTAAATTATAAAACATTCCGCATTGCAGAGAGTCAGCTTTTTTAAAGACTCACTGACTATGAAGAATGTTTGCTTGTCTGTCACTACAAGCTGTTATCAGTACCAGGAGATAAAACAAACACTTAAAATGCACAAACTGCAAAACCAAATGAAACTAGCAATTGCAACCAACTGAAACTGCCACAAAAAGATTCTAAACTGGCTTGCAATAGAAATATCTGCTAACAGCAAAAACATTTTTTTCTGGAGCTTGCCGGTAAGATATTCTACAATTTTATTTCATCAATCTGGCCATAGCTTTTTAAAAACTAGAAGCACAACTCTTAAACAAGCTGTATAGTCAGAAATACAGTAGACTTAACATAACTTGTCACCTTATAATGAGAATTATCTTTCATCTCTTACAAATCTTATAAAACTGATATCTTTCTTTGGTATTAATTGGAAATAAACATTGCTGAACTTGAATCTTTGTGCGACTTTCACAAATTTTCCAGTCCCAAAGTGTGCAAGCTATGTGTAGTCTACTGTGTTTGAACATACTTCAAACTGCTTGCTTTCTGTCGGTTTATACACTTGGTGAGATTTTGGTGAATTGAATTTAGTTACAGAAATATTACATCTGCTATACAGGCATGTTACAGTATAGTATCATGCTGTTAATCCGAGTGCATATTTTCACCATAGTGACTTGGGTGATGTACTGAGACATTTTGGTGTAACATTTAAAGATGTGCAAGATTAATTCTTAAGAAAGAGTAACTTGATAGTCAATCTTCATAATGGTCTATGTAGATTGAAGAAAGTCTATAGTTTCAATCAGTGATTTCATATTACAAAAAGTTGTCAGATTTAAATGTGATTAAGGAGTAATTTTTCATATATCATTTTTTAATTTAATATAATTTTAATTGCATCTATCAGTATGGCATATTTCTGTTCATCAATTTTATGCTTTCTATGGCATGCCATGCATGTTATTATATATCATATATACACATGTTCTGCAATTTGCTAAGTTTAACCCACATTACAGAGAAGTTAACAGCCAACTGGTACATAGAAGCAGATACAGCATTGACTTGTAGTATTAATAGTACTGCTTCATGATCATAAACTAAATTTAAAAAATCGCAACTGTACACAAACATGCCCATACTATGCCACATATAATTTAAATTTTAAAGTAAATACATCATGCCTACACACACACACACACACACACACACACACACACACGTATGCATGCACACACGCACGCACACAAGCCTCCTACAGCAGAATAAAAAGAGACCCATGCAAAAATCTTACTTTTCAGGTCTTCCAGTTCTTTACTGTTCTCCTGACTTTCGTTGTCTAACTTGTCTATAGATATGATGTCCACCTGTACACCTGTGAGAGAAGAGGAAGAGTTTTACACAGGATATCCATACATAACACAGCAGCAATCATGACACTGGTATTAATACATAAATCACTACTGGCTGAATGTCTTGAATTACAGGCATGCACTAGCTTGGCATTTGATTTTTTTTCTTTGAAGATCAATGTAAGAGGGTAAAGAATGTAGTATAATGTTTGCTACTTAGGTGTGTGTGTGTGTGTGTGTGTGTGCATGCATGCACCCATGCACATGCATTGGAAACATGTTGTAACCTTCGTCTAGAACGATATGCCAATAATTATATATATATTTTATTTTATTATCAAATATCAACTTAAAAAATTTGTCTTCATCCAAATTATTACCAATGTGCCTGTTAGACTATCATCCTTACTAATTAGGTGTGTTGCAATTATTTTACAAGTGTACACATGTAGAGCTGCAGGATGTTGTTCTCATAACACTTACTCTGTGAGTCAGTTTCCTTGTCTATCCCTGAGCTCTGCTCTTTAAGGGACTCTAGGCGAGCTAAAAAATATTCAAAAGAATAACATAATTAGACAAAAAAATATAATTTCACCTGTTTTTAGAGGTTAAAAATGGGAAAAAATCCTTTCTTCAAGTTTACTTTAAAATGTTTTTTTTAACCCAACCAGTCAACTGCCAGTATCAAAATAAAAATTTATCAAATAATCTTTTAAAATCAAGACTTCTTTGTATCGGTGTTAAAACGTAATTTTGCCACTGAAAAATATTATATGACTGAATGGCTCATTCAAATATTTACATGATTCATAAATAGTGACTTATTAATATGTATATCAGAACTACTATCAGATATAATATTATATAAAATTCAGAAAGGTCTTTATTCATCTATGTTACCTTTCATGGCAGTCAGTTGCTCTTTTGTGAAATCATTATCTGCCTGTAATGACTCCACTTTGGCAGACAGAGTATTTTCTTGGTTGATCATGTCCTCAAGTTTGCCTTCCAGGTCTGTCTTTTCTTGTCTAACTTTTTCTAACTCTTCACTGTGCGTAAGCTCAGCCTCCTGAAAAAATCAGAAACTTTTAATTGAAAATGTGAACAATTCAAAATAAGGCAATTATACACAAAATTTTAAATACCCCCTTCTAGTGCTTCATTTTTACCAAAACAGATCAATTTAACTTGTTTACAAAAACATACTTTAACCCCTTTTCAAACTTCTATTAAATTAATGTTTTTTCAGAATAAAAACAAAATACTATTTGTGAAGCAAAAATAATCATAATGTAAATTTTTGTTTTCCTTTTAAAACAAACATTCAGCGTACCTGTAATTTTTGCTCGGCTTCAGCTACAGCCTTGAGCTGGGTCTCATGTTTCTCTGCCAGCTCCTGTAGCTCTGTCTGAGCTCCCTCACACAACTGCCGGAGGTGGCTACACTCATCTTCTGTATTGCTATATGATCGCTGGAAATACACAGAGACACTCTTTATAATTTTTCTACATATTAGTTAATGACATATGAATGTTAGAAACACACAAAGACACTAATTATATCCATTCTTTATATTCCTATACGAATGCTGGAAATACCCAAAGACATTTCCTTTACTGGTGTTGAATGAGATTAGTTTTCATTAGCACAATATCAAAATCAAATGTATTTTTAGAACCTAAAAATCTCACTTACCTCTAAATCTGACAGCTTTCGCACAGCTTCAAGTTTTTCTTCCAATACTTTCCTAAGAGATTCCTGCAAAGGAAATTTGGAGAAATATTAATAAAGGAAATTAAAATCATGACAGTAAGTAAATTAGGTTGCCATGGCTACATATGTACTGTTCTCATGCAGTTATCATTTCCTTTCAAACATTATTTAAAGATTTAACCCTATCAATTTCCAAGATTTAAGATTTACACAAGCATAAAACCAAAGAATCACCTTTGATTCCATTATCCACATTAATCACTATCCAGTTCATTAAAAATCAGCAATTACTTTGTTGCAGAAGCAGAGAAACAAGTCATTTCATGAAACCTACTGCTATCAATACAACAAATTACCATAGACTCCTAGTTAGAACTAAGACAGTCTAACACTTCTAAATTAACACATCTATCTGAGATTTCTCAAGAAAACAGAATGCCTTTACTTTAAAACATGATACGTATAACATACAGGGTGAGCAGAAATTTTTTAGTTCCTTGTGGTGCCAACAAAAACAAAATTGTGTTACCATGTCACAGGCACTAGTGCACAAAGAGACCTTTTGATTTGACTATTTATGCAGTCAAATAGTTCTCGTGACTGAATGGAATTTTGAAATTTGAGAGCTATTGTGTTTATCTATTTATTTACTTTTTTTTTGGCTCATCAGAAAAAAAATATTTCCTGGCAAAAACCAACATTAAATTTGCACATATATATATATATAATTTTTATATAATTCATTTTTAAGAGTTTATTGTTTTATGCATCAAAATCATACTTGCATTAAATTCATAACAAAAAGCAACTAGGGTCAATACTTTTTCTCCACAGTGTGAATCTAGCTTTCAGCTCCAATTTGCAATTTCCTAGAAATTTTCTCCCTTAAAGACACATTCAACCTAAAATACGATACTCTTCAATGTTTTCATAGTATCAACTTTGCATTATATATATCACTGTACAACAGGTATGCTGAAGAAGGCTGTCTATATGCTACAGGCAAAATCCAGTCTACCTCATAGCATTCAGAGACATTAGGAACTATTCTAAGTGATATTATATATATATTCTCACCTTCCTTGCAAATAGCTAATACATATATCCAAGTGACTGGTAAATAACTATCTCCTGCCTTTTTTAACTTCTGGCCTTTTATTTCACATAAGTTTCATATTATCCAAACAGAAATGTTTAAGTGTGGATTGCATGTATTCACATACTCAATGGAATTTTTACACATATAGTTAAGGAAATATCTTATGCTGAGTATGCAAATCATAAAAAAGTCCATTAGCTGCACTAATTTAATAGGATATATTTATCTATTTCGTTCAAGGTTATCAGATTGCCACCCCAATCTAAGAATTAAAATAATAAGACATCTCACAAATAAAAGATGTAACAATCACTAAATTGCTATCAAAATGCATAAATACAATGTAATATTTATCATTCTCTCGTACCTTAGCGGTGGTTTCGTAGACGCTCTTATCTTCCTGCAGTGCCACCAACTCCTGGCGCAAAGACTCTTCTGTGTGGTTCTAGAAAATTATATAATATTACACTGTATTATCTTTGCACTGATATTAACTAGAGCCATCCCTGTGCTGCCATCTATACAGGAATATTCACCTTGCTATCATGTGCTGCCACCTTTTGGCAAAGTTTTTAACTACTGGAGAGTAGATTTAATAACATAAATAAGCATTATAAGTGTAATTTTTGTTTGTGATTTTTCATCCTTGCTGTTAATGCAGTACATCACATTCATTTTATTTCAGCTGTGTTCACATTAAAAGAAACATCTTTTAAAAAGAAGAACTAAATAAGCACTTCAAGATTGACAGCGCTTTAAATTGAAAACTTTTTTAAAACAGAAAAACTAGTAAACATATAGTCCACCTTACCTTGCCATAAATATGAAGTTGGTTTTCTAAGCACTCTAACCTGGACAGCAACCTATCTTCATCTATTAGGGCCTGAAATATAGGAATAAAACATAACAAAATGACACTTTGGAAACACTTGTTCTGTTTTATCAACCATTAACTGCTGACCACTGAGTCATAGTTGCCATAATAATAATAAGAAGAAGAACAACAACAACAACAAAAACAACAACAACAACAACAACAACAATAAACCTTCCTTACCTGCCATCCAGACTCGGAGGCCTCTTGTGTACTGGAGACCAGCCTCTGGAGTGTGGCCAGCTTGTTCTCCAACATCTGTTCTCGATGCAGTGCTTCCTAAATAGACAATTTAATTATACATTAATTAGCAGACAAATATCTAACTAAAACTAGAGGATCAGAGAGGCGATACCGCCTCCGGATATTGTACCACCAGCTGGAGTAAGCTCATTCCTATGGAAAACCAAAAAAAAAAAAAAAAA
>NW_019775438.1:222932-333280 GCF_001039355.2 Lingula anatina
CGGAGCCGGCGGAGCCGGCGGAGCCGGCGGAGCCGGCGGAGCTTACGGAGCCGTACGAGACGGGTCGAGACTAAAACCATGAGTACCGCCAGCGTACACGCTGGTGGTACTAATAACATATAAATCAATTAATTCAATAATGACAAAGTAGCATGTATGGAGGACACTTACTATAAGAGGATTATAGAGTCATAAATCAAAGCATGTAATTTTTCTTTGCTTGCTTGGTTGGTTAAGCAAACCAGGTGTCCCCAAATCACATACAAACTGGCAGAAAATAATTACTGGCAAACTAACTATAGCAGTGAAAACTGATATATATATGAAAAAACTCTCAATGGTACAGCTCCCCACTAAAGAAGTAAAAAGAGTCCTTATTCCTTGGTGAAGTGTAAACTTATTTTTCTGAAGTTTAGTGTGAAAAGAGGAAGTCCTTAAGAGGGGAACAATTCCCATAAATATCAATATAAACTGAAGAATAAACGCCCTTAGATTCACAGTAAGAGTTAGTTGCTTTCAGATTTAGAACCCTTATGATTCAGAAAAAAGGGCGTTCCATTACTTGGTGCCACAAATTAAAATCTATAAATAGATGCATTGCTCTTTCACTCGTGCATTCACACTCTAGCTGAGACATCTCAATTTGTTTCCACACTATCTAAGTACAGAACTAAGTTAAACTATCACAAAATGACTGTAAATTCACCTTCAGACATATCAGACACCTTCCATACGTAATTGTACAGAAGCAGTAATGGGTTCACTGTTTGTAAATGGAGTAAGATAACACGTAAGAGTGACAGGTGAAGCCGTAAATATCCGAAAGTGGTTCTAAATTTGTTGCACCAACATATTAATATAAACACACACAGATGTGTGTGTTAATTTGGACTTTGTGATTCACGCCACTAGTGGCATTAGACAAACAGTAGTAGCAGGACAGTAGTAGTAGAAGTCAGTATGGAAACTTCTCTAACTCAGCTTTAGTAGCATTCAGACCAGTTTCAAATTAAAAACTGCACTGGATACAAATCAAGCAACTAGACAGATATTCCATATCAAAGTGTTACACAATTTATCACTTCAAAATAAATCTTCAGAAGTCCACTAGAGCAACTATGGCTATAAAGGAGAAGCCATTGTTATACATTTTTGTTATAAAATAATTACTGTACAGTATTTCATACTTAATCCAAGTCAGTTGCTCTATGCACCCTTTGAATTTACACATCAAGAAAATTACAATTTTCAGCAGGTTCAACTTGAAAGTGAAGTCACATCCCTTTAAGACATTAGTACAGGCTATTAAAAAAACTTAAAAGGTTAAATACAACATAACTCTTCAACCATCCCTTCCAATATTCTAAACCTACCTCTAGGCTTACACCTTAAATAGAAAACTTTGGCCAAATGCTTTAGGAAATTCACTTGCAGAAAAATTGAAATTGGCAAAGGGCAATTTGAAACATTTCACCAGTTTTCATACATTTCAATATGATTCTGTGAAACATGAGGCATTCCCTTACAACGATATCGTACCAGAGTGACTCCAATACCAAGTACATTGTGTGTTAAGATACATAACTCGGTATATACAGGTAATGGAGTCAGTTTGGCACGTGTGTGTGTGTGTGTGTGTGTGTGTGTGTGCACGCGCATGCATGCATGCGTGCGTTTCATGTGATACTTGAAAAATGACATACCTGTAGATACTGCGACAGTTGATAAAGCTCCTGAGAATGAACTTGGCTGCCTAAGCTAGTCCCTGAGGTGGGGAGTGAGGAGCTGAAATCCAGGAAATCATCCACATTTCAATATTCTGTTGAGATATTTACACTTTACAAACATCTGCCATTATATAACACCTCATTTCCTTCCAAATATACACCTGAGTACTAGTGGGTATGACTACTAGTATATGATATACTAAATCATTACCTCTAAACTCTTTTTAATAATAATTAAAACTGCACATGTTGATGGGTAATTTGCGGACAATGGGCTATGGGATAAATGAAAAATCAACATCCTATTTAATACCAACTCAGAGATGAGGAGAGTGCTTTATGGCAGCCCCAAAGAAAACTCTTGAAATCTTGAAGCACTCAAATCACATTCAAGGTAATATTAAGTAGGTGTTACTTTTTTTAGTGCACTCCTTTAAAGCACTTTTCGCGATAACTAAATAGTGAGTCACGCACTTAAAGCACTTGTGTGGCTATTAATCAAATGAAATCCAGTTGTTTCTCGCTAAATTTGAACAAAACTAATGAGCAATATTCCTAAAAATATGTTTTGTCTGTAATTCATAACATTTTGATTAGGAAATACTAAAAGAGCCTAGATTAAGTCTGAAAGCTATTGTTTTAGTTAATTAACAGAAATGATGATATTGCATACAAATGAAAATATGGCGTAGGTGGTTCTGAAATTTTTGAGCAGTTGTCATAAGTGATTTGTTTGCAAATTGCCAGATTTTTTTTGGAATAAAAACATAACTGGTACATAGCACAAATCTATAGCCACTGATTCAATTGTCCATTACTATACACACAAACGACTCAACAAAAATTTGCAAGAGAAATTACACGTTATTTTTAATGTAAAATTCTTATCCACTTTACTTCAAAAAAGACTTTGGCATTAAAAATTCTTACAGCATTCCTCTTTTAATCTCTCTTCTGAATTTAAACAATTTTAATGAATTATATATATGCAATTTTATTGCTTTCTCCTATCAGCATTTTAAGCAACTTTTTAAAGAATTCTTTTTAGTTTCTACCAGTGGCACAGGAGCAGCGGCACCTCCCACCTTCTATCAATAAAACATCCCCGCCACCACCACGTGTAGACAGGTACTTCTTTGATCTTATTAGTCTTCAAAGCAGTTACCTGCCCACTCTAATATACACTTCAGGTTGAACAAATTGCCTATTTCAAGACATTACCTGGCCTGAAGGTAAAACACTGGTATAACTAGGAGTAATAAATGTGTGCTTGGAAATGGAGTGAAAGCCTCGGCTGTTGAACCTCTGCTGGGGATAATTAGTTGGTACAGCAGTTCTTTATATACTGGTGGAAATCTCTGGACCAAAGTGGGCTACAGTCTGATTTTAGCTATGTGCTTTACGTAATGACAGGAAATTTAACGGCGTTTAAGGCATCTGACTACTGTGTCTGCTTATGTCTGTCTGCCCGTCTGTATTTGTTTGCCTGCTTGTCTGTCTGTAACTCTAGCAACTTGTCTGTCTGATAATCTTTGAAAATGCATCCACTTCGCATCTTATCTGTGTCTGTCTTTCTGTCTTCAGTGGCCAGAGACAAATTAAAGATATTTTTTGTACATTCACCCCTGTTTCTCGGTACAGTATATTACGTTGGCTTCCACTGAAGCCTAATAACAATAGGATAAAAACATTATTGAATTTTAATCTTTAAATACAGCAAGTTGTACTCACTCTGCCTTGGCTTCAGTCCCATCTGGATGGAACAATGTGACACAGGTGATTATACAACCATGAGTAACTGAAATAAACAAAGACAACATTATACAACACATGAAAAAAAGATTGTGCTATCACTATAACTTTACCCTTAAGGGCCTAAAGGCTTTTTTCTTTTTAATTAAACAACAATATAAGCTTGGAGTTCCTTTACAAGGGTTAGTGTGAAGCAACATAAACAGTGATTTCTTTTGAGTTGTGAATGCGTGTTAGTTGTGACAGTGTGATAATTGTGACAGTCTGTTAACAATGACACTATAACATACATGTCACAACTACCACAGCATCCATATACCCCAGTGTTTACAAGTCTTAATAGTTCTACCTCAACGATCTAATTCTACATTAATTCTTGTCTAATCATCCATGAATTCTTATCTTGTGAACTTTTAACTACAGTTTCATAGTAAGAGAACTTATCCCCTACCCTAGCCACACACACACTCTCTCTCTCTCTCTCTCTCTCTCTCTCTCTCTCTACCTCTTCTGGAGTTTTCCATGACATCCACTCCAAACTGTATAATATCCCCTGAACTGATCTCCCAGGGGACGCTCTCCTCTGATCCTTTACTGAGGCGTTGACTGTTGACAAAGGTGCCATTGCTGCTACGGGTGTCTTGGAGGTAAAACTGGAAAGACAAGAAAAAATTGTAGGCAAAGATACTTTTATTACTCATACTTTTATTTTCTTTTTTTTTCTTAGTACTTATATGAGGTTTCAAGACTAACTGGCCACACTTAAAATAAACTAACATTATTTTTTAAATTTTTTTATGAAAAATATTTTTATATCTACTTATTTTACTTCATTTTTTATTTTATTCCTTCAACTATTTTTATTCATTCATTCATTCTTTCATTCATTCTTTGGTAGCTATACAGGTTAAAAAAACTTCACCACTTTTAACTTAAAAGCCAGAAAAATCCAAAGCTTATTTTGACTTCTTGACCAATCTTTCGTCTGTTATTATATCAACTATCATTTCTGCACAGAAACCACCACACCCAATTTTGCAATAACAACCTCCCACAAGCAAACACTCAATCTGACCCCAAGGCTGACTGTATCCAGCAGTTGCCACCTAGAGAAGATCTTATACACTACTGCTACTGCTTTAGGCCAGTTGGATTCCAACTTCACTGATCCTAATGGAATGTCACTGGCCTTGGGCCAGAGAGCCAGCAGCTCTTCTCAACACCTTGCCAGTGTTGATGGTACCAAGAGGAACAGTCATGGCCTCTTGATTCAACAGTGCTTCTCATTAAAAAAAGTTTCTAGGAATCAATTCCCATGACAAGACAGCCCTTGACAATTCAATTTGAGCTTCTCAGAGCACATGGAAATGATAATGCTTAAAGTGAAGTGAAGCTGATCGAGCATGATCCAAAATTGATTTTTATTCCAATGCACTACATTTGTTCAGTCTTTTTTACACGACAAAACTGACTTATTGTTCATAGGGCAAAACTAAGTCAGGCATTCAAAATAACACCTACAGCCCAATTAGTAGGATGACTTAAAGTCAGTTCAGGTCACCACTGTCAGTGAGATGTTACTGAGAAAAGCGTGTCACAATATAATAAATACTAGCCTACTACTCTGGGTACAAAAATAAGTTAGTAAAATAAATAGCCCAATGAATAAATTACACATGAGAAAATCCTATAAAAGAGCTATTACAATGGTCCCTGATGTTATTGACTTGATTACTACCACGAATACAGTCAATTTTACACTGTACTCTTATTTCAATATTGCACAGCGGCAATAAAATCAATTGTTGACATTGGCTCAGTAGCTGAGGGAGAAAATGTGAGTCAGCTACTTCTGCGTAAATAGCACTAACAGCAAATGAACTTTTCTCAGTATGTACTAGTATGTGTGTTCAGACATAAAATGGTTTGGTTCAAGGCCAATTTTCACTTAAGATGGGTCGACATTATTTACACGAATCCATTTCAGCAATCCGTTTCATTCTAGATGGCTAATCATGAGAAGAAAATCTGCTTGGATGGGTAAATGATCTCCAATAAAATCAGGCTTAAAGATTGAGGCGAAGTCATCTAGATGTTAGCCAGTTTAATTCTCAGTCTGACTGCACTGCTTAGGTCCTTTTTTTAAAAAGCTGAAAACCCATTGCCCCCTTAATGCAATACAGCCCTCACACTATCTCTAATCAAATGTGTTCCTTTCAAGAACATGCTATGTATGCTATATTTAGTACTAGCAAGCACTTAAAAGGACTTCTTCAGGAAGTAATAATTATATACAAGAGTATTCACACTTATTTTTTATCAACAGAAACACTATACATAAATAGAACTCTGAAGTCCATTTGTGAAATTTGTTTAAGTAGCTCAGAGATAAAATCTAGTCTGTGTGTGTGTGTGTGTGTGGGGGGGGGGGGGGGATAGGGGGGAGGCTCAGTTACCAGTTGCTCTTTTTTACTACTTCTTCAAGGCAAATTAGGATTCAATCTCGTGCTCCTGAATGAAAATTGCTGAGAATTAATTTAGCAGAAACCTTAGCAAAATGCACTTGAACATCTTCGAGAGCAAATTACATTTGAATAACAGTATGTTTGCCCCACTTAACCTAAGGGTATGATCTCATGAGGTACATGAGGCTTTAAAAACAAACTGTTTGCTATATATTTCTCTGACTGTTGTACAACAAAATAACATTACCAGCCTCCAGTTTCTTTTTAATGGCTACATTGTTTACATGCAATGAAGATCAGAATGTTTAGTTCCTGCTTTGACTAGTAACAGAAATAGAAACAAGTGCTGATACGGTAATTACTCATTTAATTTGAACAAAACTGACGAATTAAATTTTCAAAAGCAATGATTTGGAAGCAATATATGGTGAATGAATTGATTGCCTTAAAGCTGTGAAAAGCAATTTGGATATATATCAAAAAGATGTTTCAAAGAAAAGCTTTCGAAAAATACAATCCACATGTGTAGAACAGAATGTTTGAAATTTGTAAATAAATACCGTACTCAGGGACCCCCCCCCCCCCCCCCACTCAACATCTCCCATTAGCATTAGACCATTGACATCAGACATGAAAGCATCCATTGTCTGACTGTGATAAAAACTAATGTCTGCACAGATAATGGAGGACGACACCACAATATTGCCTGGATAAAAAATGTTTCTAATAACAGTTAAAACACATTCTTGGTGTTTTTTTGTTTATAAAATCAAGGAAATGTCCCAAAACGAGGGCATACTCTACTCATTCCATTGTTATTAACAGAGGGGCTGTGGAGACCTGTGGTTGTTTTACTGACACATATGGCATCTCGCATGACACACCTACTTTCAGCACACGGAACAAGACTTTGATTATAATAATAGCTATATACCAAGTAAATATATTCATAAATAGTATTCATGCCTGTCATTGGCTTTCTAAATAATAACATGTTAAGTACAGAGTAGACTTTAAAGTGTGTGTGTGTGTGTGTGTGTGTTTGTGTGTGCGCAATTGTTTCTATGTGTATATGTTTTTCATACATATATGTAAGCATGCGTGCTATGGGCACTTGCATGTTAAGAGATCATGGGTGCACAATATAACTGGGTTGCTTAAGACACAAACACACACGCACACACACAAACAAATACACACACACTCTCTCCAATAAAAAAATTGAAATGGTATGAACTCTCCTATATTATGCTGCCCAATTGTAGTAGCTTATATGCTTTAGTACTCAGCAATAACTGCATCACATGCTATCACGTACTGCTATTATATCCACACTACTAGATGCTATGACCACAATGTCACAGCATCTCAATGTTGAGTGCCAGCTTAGCACACAAAAAAAAATCAATGACATCTTTTGCGTTTCAATTCAATAAAATTCCATACGAGTATACTGATTTCCATGTGTTTTGTCCAAGTTATTTGACTCACATCTCAATATTGACTTAGCACCTAATCGTTATTGTGCAAAACTAATATTTGACTATGAGTTGAGACACAATAGAAATTTCGTGACCAAGTGTAATTCAATGAAAGAATAAACAGCTGATCATGGTTTAAGTTGGCTGTGGGACATAGAGAGAAAACAATTCCTAAATTGGGCTTTTATTTTGAAACCTGACACTTGTTAGCTCTGTTTACTTCATTCTGGTAGGTTAGGGTCTTTAAGTTTCTTTCTCTATTCTTCTTTGCTCTGTGTGTGTGTGTGTGTGTGTGTGTGTGTGTGTGTGTGTGTGCACATGTGTATGTGTGTGAGTGTGTGCGCATATGCATGCGTCTGTTATCCATCCCCTAGTCTCCCACAATCTCCATTCCCTCTTTATTAAAAATTTTCTTTTCTTGAAATCCCTCTATTTTCTGTGGTACATTAGACTGCTTAAGTTGCTTTCTTCAAAGGTATTCCAGAAGTCTGCCTCGAATTAAACCATCTTATGTCAGTAGATTCACCTTCTATACTATATGTCTGCTATACAAGTTAAGCTTTATGGTTAAAAAAAAATCCATTACAGATCCCTAAGATATGCAGGTGAATCACAGCCTAAATGAAATATTCTGCCTCAGGGCAGCGATGTACCCTATTCAGAGTTCAATGAACGCCGAGTTTTGTAATACTAGCATTTTTCTCACACCACTGCCATTAGCACAAAGTCAATAATACTGCATGAAAACTGAGAAAAACTGTATCTACAATCCATTTATATATCTAAAGTCCATTGAAAAACTGGGACAAACCTGTATTGCTTAATAACAAGGAAATAAAAGGCAGCAATATTATGAAGTTATTCACTGCATCCATTCTGTAACAGTTAAATACAGGTCATTTATTCCATGTGTATATATTTCAGTCATCACCGCAGGTGTGACATACTTTGATGAGAGTAATTCATCATTCTGATAGAGGCATTATTATTTCCATTAATAAACAATATTTATAACTGCACTCAGGGATAAAGGATTTCATTAAAATCCAAAGGAGCTGGAAGTCACAGAGTACAAAAAATAATTGCAGAGTGAATATTGAAAGTTTCAGACACTGTAGACTTCACTGAGAGAGACAAAGATTTAAACTGTGTAACTCACTTATGAGATTTCTAATATGATCTTTGAACAAAAAAGCCCCCTCTCACTATTCTAGTTATTATTTTATTTTTAATAATGTTCGCAATGTAAAAAAAAACTAATTCCAGAAGACAATAATGGTAAAAAACATAGAATGCAGGCAAATTTCTCTCTCTCGTTTTCTTTTTGTATGAGTCTACTCAGCCTTTGGCATTAAATTCTTATCAGTGTACTGGCAGAGACTAAAAACAATCAGAATTACTCATTTTGCTCTGCTACAGACAACAAATATCTCCCAAGCTGAACACAAAGACACTGGAAAGCATGTCAATAATCATGAGACAGATGGCACTGGTACTAGCAGGCTGGAAACTAATCACCGTTTTTTTTCTTCTGCTCACTGATTCATAGCACTTAATAGTGAGATGTGGCTTCAATGAGTAGAAAATATTTGTCTGGATTTTATTGGTATATTAGCAGAAACTGCATACAAAACAATTATAGAAGGAAAGGCAAATATGAGTTGGGAGTGCCTCTTTAGCCTCCCCCCCCCCCCCCCCATTCCCCAGTCTTGTTGAATCCATCAATTTTTCCTTCCTTTCTCTTTATGTGGGCAAGCAATATATTTCCTATCAGTGCCACCCAGACTAGCTTCACTGAAGATAGTTTGAAGTAAGTTATAATCAATAGGGCACTGGGTTATCCCTACTGCCTTTTCTATAGCAATGTTTGTGATTTCGTTATCTTCCAAGCAAGATACATGAGCCTCATCAGTGGTTAAAATGGGATTTTTTTTCACTAGCCCCGATTTGACCAGATATTCAGAAATTACAACTACCGTAATTACTCGAAAGTTTCATATGCCTAACAGGCCCTAAGTCATTCTAATAATTCATTTTTCCTTCCATATTTATCATGTTTTGATACTCATGAAAAAGCCTCTTTTGGACATGGACCAAACACTTTTCTCAGAATTTTGTCAAATGTATTCTGACAATATAATACTTCATACACAAATTAATTGCAGTATTTACACAGGAGCCGGAAATTCATATATGAGGCAACAATCACTATTATACACTTTTTGCACTGGATTTCATGGTCAACTAGAAAAGCAAGCCGAGAGTGCAGACCTCTGCCAAGGCAGCAATTCCAATTCCATTTCACCCCTAAATTTTCATTCTATAATGATGTAGTTTTTTGATTTTTGATTGATTATTGATCCGGATCACCACCAAAAACTAATCATCTGTTCCTTGGCCCACTTCTGACATTTCCTGAAAATTTCATCAAAATCAGTCCAAAACTTATTGAGTTATGTTGATGACAGGCAGACAAACAAACAAACAGGGGTGAAAACATAACCTCCTTGGCGGAGGTAATTAAAAAATTCACATACATCTGTACTTAATATGAGACTATGACCCTTTCTGATGTCAATGCACTACATTTTTTTTCCCTCTATCTCATAGTTTAGTTATCTCTCTCCTCTACAAATGCCATTCTAAATGTACCTGTATTTCCACCCAAAATCACCCGGAGCACTCTTACACCTGACGTAAACATTCTATTTTAACAACAAGACCTGCAAACACATGTATGGAACAATCCGTCATGCCAGTAACTAGTAAAGAGCATTAAACAGAACCTAAAGAAAGCATTGGACATGGTACCAAAACTTCGTTTGGGAAAATGATAAAACCTACAGATAAAGAAGACAGGACTTGCCAAAAATAAACATCAACTTTTTTTCATACCATGAAATTAAGATACCAGGTATTCACAGTTCATCTTTTTAAAAGCAATTGGAGTCCAGCAGAGATGAGAATGCAACTGTTTTGCGTAAGCAGTGGGCTCGGCTTCTGTATTTAGTTACTGTGCTGCAATATTACTGAGCTTAAACTTGTAAATTCCATAATAATGTATCAGAGAAATTGTGAATTATGGTGCTGCTTAGGAAAATAAACATGACTGAATCTAACACTTGGAATTGGAAGAGGGAATGGAGAGGAGGGGTAGAGAGTCTCTCTCTCTCTCTCTCTCTCTCTCTCTCTCTCTCTCTCTCTCTCTCTCTCTCTGCTATATACTGTTTCTGTTGTTACTATAGTAATTACTTGATCTTTTCAATGGGCAAAAATCCTCAATCTTTCAAATGCATAAATTTATAATAGCAAAAATTGTATTTTTTCACAGTATTTGTTGTGTGTTATCTGCATAGAATAGAACTAAAGAGTAGCTTGCTTTTTAATTTTGTTGCTACCACTCAACAGGAATGTTCTAATTCTATGAAATTATGACTTCAAAATACAGTATCTGTAAAATTCACAATTTTCCCTTACTGAAAAGATCTAGTAATTACCTTATGTTCACAGATCAAAAGACGTAAGGGTTAAGGGCATGAACTCTAACAGATTTCCACAAAGTCAGTCATTCAAACATCTACCGACTTTCCAACTAAGGCAGGTCAATACTGCTTCACAATCCAATATGGGAGATCAATAAAAGCAGCCACTAAAATGCAACCAACCCCATTTTTAAATCCCACGCTCAATTTATATGGAAGAGAAAACTTAAGAATGATTGGGCGAAAAGGGATTTATCTGGAGAAAAAGATAATATTCATGTAACATGCCTGTAATATTCAATTTGGTAGATACATGTAGAAAGATTACAGTCTCAGAAGGCTCATTCATCTGCACCTCCCCTTCTTGTAGGTTAGAACTAAGTTAAGTGGTCACAACTGGACTTAAAATGTTTCTAAGCACTGCAGTGTTCGCTAAAATTTAAACCATGAAACAAAACCACACTGTCGTCTAGACTTGATTATGAACAAGTATCCTGAGTTTGAGTATGTTCTGATGATGACTACTTCTTTATAGAGGAAAGGTGCTGTGTTACCACTCTAGTCACCAATTAAATCTGACAGGAACTGGGGGTGAGAGCATACACACCCTGGGTTGGCACATTTTAGTGCCGATTTCCCTAGGACCAGGATACAGAGCTGTATTATCATTTTAGTTGCTCAACTCAGGGTAGAACAGCACTGTGATGTATTTTTACTGCCACAAATACTGAGCTTCTTTTACATCACAAAATTTCAAATGACTGTTGTTTTTAAACACTGAGTCAAAATAATTATTTATTGTCAACCATGTTAAATCTGCAGTATCCAGTCCACAAAATATGTACACATAGCTAAAAGCACCTGACAGCCAAGTATTTTTATCATTTAGGGGACCAAATATCCTTATGTAAGAGAACTACTAACAGAAGGCTAACACTCAAAGATGTAAATACACATACGTCACAGCTATACTACAAAGAGTCAAACGTCAAAACAACCGATCAACTGCTGCAACTTTGGTGACATGGAACGCTACAGATTGCAGTCTGTCACAAGAAGCAGCTGGTTTTTAAGCAATAGAGACCGTTCTTGCATAACTTTCTTTTTTGTCATTATACACTACTGTGAAATGCCCAAGATGTTGCATTTAATGGAAATGCGTGCAGAATTCAAGGTGCAATATCTTTTCTTATCTGGCAAATACCATGCCTGACCCACTTACCCAGTTCATCTGCAGTCTGCATGAATTTTCTTATAAATCCAAACTTAACTTTAACATCCCTCTTCTTTCCAGTTTCTTTAAATCATTTACCAACTCTACAATGTTAAAGACTGACCACAAAAGACAAATATGTGCAGATTTCAGCAATGTCCTTTATCTTTACTGATCTCATCACTGTCATTTTTTTTTTTTTGGAAATAACTGAATTTTCATGAGGTAGATGTGACAACAACTGCCTCTACACACACACACACACACACACACACACACACACACACACACACACACACACACACACACACTAATTATTTTAGTAAAACATGGCCAAAGCCATTTGTAGGTTAGTGATAAAACATCAGAAGTCAAATACAACAGATATGATTTATCCCATTCATTTTATCAATAACTGAGGACAGTTGCTGGTCACAGGTGCTTCTGTATTTCAATGTAGTACTACAACTGGGCTCTTATCTGATTACTGATTAATAGTAATTGAGGTAAAATTGGTACTCAGATATGGTATCATTGTGAACTCAGTAAAGATATTTGGAGATCAAGGGTCTCTTGAACAAGTGTTTTTTTTTTTTTATGAGCTTGACACCTTTTTTGCAATGGAAATCAGATATAACTTTGTCATTGTTCCTTGTTCATTATCTATTAAATCTTGTTCACTTCAGATTTGATTAAAATCACTTAGCCCTAATTAAACAAACATCCACTTCAATTACAAACCCCTAACGTAATCAGTCTGCATATCTTCCCACAATTCATTGATCATTCAACTTAAAGATTACAGGATTATACAGTGGAAGGTTGTAATCCAGCAACCTGCCTCTTCTACTTATAAAAAGCTCATAAAAAATAAATGAAAAATTAATATGCAGATTATATCAGTAAACATATATTAATTGACAGGTATAACAGGCAATGGCAACTGTTGCCCTAGTTCTGTTACAACCTTATATCAATTTATATAATGTTCTAGGAACCATTATCATGTAATAAAGCTGATGTATCATGTAATACTATTGTTAAATGGCATCTATCACACAACTCGTGTTAACAGCAGTAATTTTTCAAGGTGGCATTAGCTCGTATTTAAAGTAATATCAATTATGCTGGCATTAAAATTTATAAAGGCAAACATACAGTTGTCATAAATTCAATGATTTTGCAGTCATGGAGATGATAACTATATCCAATTTGTGACTGAGCTGACATATAGGCATTCATTAGATATCATATTGCCAATGACAACTGAGCACTTATATGAGCAGTTTTTTACCATTTCTAGCACAAATGAATAAAACATCTGCTAATGAAAATGTTCAGTAGTCTTCACTCTATATCATATATGACTGCCATAATGCCATTTTATTGCTTTCAAGTGCTTGTTCAAAACAACTAATCATTGGCCCAATGCATCTAGACCAAATGTTTTAAACTATGTCAAGTGGGTCTTATTGAGAAAATATTTTATGAAGGATGCTGTACTGTATTTCCATTAAAGAAGGGGGATATGCCTAAATGTGCCATTAGCATTAGACAACTAGTACAATGTAGTCCATTCTACAAAAGCACAGCCAATCAATATACATATATCTAAAATATGATAAACATATTTTTAACTTTTTAGTCTGAAATGGAAGCATTTGAATTTTGAATGCTTCTGGGTCCAATGTTTTTTTTTATTATATCAAGAGTGTCGTACATGGAATAGGTCCAAAAACATGACACAGTGGATGCACTTCTTTCATCACAAGAACAGGGTACAATTTAAAACAGTTTGTAGTGATACCACAGAAACAGACCAATGTCATCCTGTATGCATGCGCAATGAGTTAAGCAAGGTAGACCGAGGTAGCATAAAAGAATTGGGCCTTTTTTCTATATCCACGGTCAATAACCCAGTCCAATGCCCAAGCAAATTGTGCTATAACCAGACAAATACACCACATGGCATCAAATGGTTGATGAATGAAGGTAACCCAGTGTTTATATATGAATCACAAACTCCTGGCATTAATGCTCCAACTCCAGCCTTACCTTACCACCTCCATACCACACCAACTCCTGCCTTACCTTTCCACCCTCATACCACACCAACTCCTGCCTTACCTTCCACCCTCATACCACACCAACTCCTGCCTTACCTTCCATCCTCATACCACACCAACTCCAGCCTTACCTTTCTACCCTCATACCACACCAACTCCCACCTTACCTTTCCACCCTCATACCACACCAACTCCAGCCTTACCTTTCCACCCTCATACCACACCAACTCCAGCCTTACCTTTCCACCCTCATACCACACCAGTGCATGGTTCCTGGATAGCACCTTGCAGTCAAATATGGCATTATTGGTGGCAGGTCTTGCCCGGGCCACGGCCCTCCCTATCTTCACAGGCTCAGTGAGGGGAACATGGCGTTCTTGGAATGGATGTGAATTTGGTCGGCAAATAAAAATGGCAAGTGCAGTCATGTTGTTGTACAAAATTTTGAAGCTCCTCCTTCTGGCATACGCATATATATCACTTCATAGGCAATTTCAGAGCTCCACGTCTTTAGTGACAACTTCCCAGAGGTTCGTTTGAGCAGCGTGACAGCATTACATGACTTGGTTGACACGAATCTCCCACAGAACCAGTCAGGACGTCTTCGCGCTTGTAATCACACCCATTGAAAATCGCTCTTACACTGAAGTCACAATTATCCCATATTCAAAACTGGAAAATAAAGAGAGAGTCTCCATAATCTGATGTGACAGTTAAATCTGTTAATGAGCATCTGCGTTAGCTAAAATACAAACATTGATCCCATCCCAGTTGAACCCGAGTCGGCCATCTTGAAACTAAGATACACATCCCCTCTGTGTTTTATTGAATGGATCCTGTTGCATTTTAACAGTCATGAAGGATTTTTGTTATGCTAAGATAATCAAGAGTCGTGTGGGAAATACATGTTGTTGTCACTCATCAATCAGACCCCATCTTACCTAAGCAATATATTCAAGGAAGTCCCGCAACCTCTGACCGTAGACAGCCATGATTTTTTTTTGTTGAAGCGACCTCGATCTCAAACTAGGTCAAATGAATACTCTCTATCAATTTAAACTATTTTAAACATTTCACTCGATATAATTAGTAATGTAAATTAAGTTCATTATGATTTTGGTTCAGATATAAGCTTTCATTTGGCAAATTAAAAAATTACCATGACTCTGTGGCTCTACGTCTTCAAGCTATATTTGTTGGATTGAAATGTTTGGGTTTGGAGGGTACGATTTTAATCCCCCACAAGATGGCAGCTGACGTGCATCAACAAATAATGCCTTTAGAGAGGAAATTCTCCTTGCAAGATTCGCCGCGATCACCCACCGTCTTGCCATGGGATAGATTTTCTAACTGGCTCCACTGCGCTTGTGTCGTCACTTTTGATTTGGAGCTTGGACAAGCAATGGAGGTATTTAGTTTACCGTCTTTTGTTCTCATATTTCTTTGGATGGCTTCTACAAGTTCAAGGAATGTTGCTTATTGGTGGTTGTCACGTTTTCTGCCGGGTGAAAATTAATGGCCTGCTGCATGTTCCCCTTTTATACCAAAAGACGTAATTTTTTTTTCTATCATTAGATTTGTTTTCTTGATTTGTGCGTCGATAATTAATTTTGTTGGCAGTACTTGAATGGAAAATCATCTGGAATTAAAAGGGACTTGGTTAGTGGTTGAGTGGCATGGACACATGCTTTAAACTTTCACCAAATACCAATACAATAAATCTCACGCGTGTGTGTCACATTTGCTAAAAAATTATCAGTAATTTAGTTTGCCAAAATGTATATATATTTTTTACTTTCACAATATATCCCAGTACTCAAATTGTCTGTGATTTAGTTCAAGTCTTTTGTTTCTAGTACTCTTCATTTCATACTACTGAACATGTTTAAAAATGTGTTATGTGTGGCTTTATTAATGAATGTGAAGATTTTTAACAGTTGATCAGTGACCTACATACTGTCTACAAGTTTATTATGCCCAAGCCATTTTATTAGGATGAGTGGATAAAGTTTCTCCTAAGTGGGCTCAATCAAATGGAAAATACTTGATTTGCTTATACCCAAAATGTTGGTGGAAAATTTGGTTGTTATTGCTGTTGTTGTTGTTTGTTTGTTTGTTTGTTTGTTTGTTTGTTTTTTTAAATCTTAACTTATGTTTATCTGCAGCTTGTCAAAAATGCTATGGCAAAAATGCATTATAAAATGTAAACATGAGATCTACTCCTTTAACAGATCATTCAGACTAGTTTTAATTTCAAAGCTGTTTAACTAAAGTAATGATTAAAGGCAGTATGCTTAAAACAAAAAAAGATATCAGCCAAAATATAAAACATAGAACATGCTTGGCTTGATATCTTGTAACACAAAAGCACTCTGTTCTCTTGAGTGAGTCTCCAAATGTTTTGTTAATAGTGCTCTCACCTGACATAACCACTTGGACCCATCTGAACACTGATATACCATACAAATGTGCAGTGAATAATGTTTAATTATTTCTCTCATTGGGTCAAAATGATTTGTGGTCATAATATAGAAATTCTATTTTCTGAAATGACGTATTTCTATCTCATTTTCAGCTGGTGTATCCAGGTCATGTAAAGCTTACAGAAAGAGAGGTTTGTTTGTCTAATGTTTAAATAATGTAGCAGCTGTATTTACTGTCAGTAAGTTGGGTATTGATATAGACGATTGCCTTTGGCCTGATGGTATCAACTGCATGAAAGGGCAATCAAGTTGCATATGGAGCATATAAATTACTATGGCAGACACTGTTTAGATGTCATTTTTTTTTTAAATTTAATATATTGAATCAAAGTCAATGAAAATGTCCTTGGATTAAGATTACTCTGGATTTCTAAAGAATGTGCATTAGCGGTTTAAGATATGCCTTACGTATACATATTAATTTTTTCAAAAATAGATTTTTACTTTATTTTATTTTTATTTATTTATTTGTAATTTGTGTCATATGCCTTGTATTCATATTTGCTATATGGTCTTCTTTTCCAGAAAATCAATATCTGTTACTTGTCGTTTCCAGACTCAAACTCAGGTACATAGAATCATTAATTATTCCTTAATAACGTGTTGTTATGTTGTTATGAACATACTAGTAGTTAATTGGATAGGGAACCCTATATAATGAAACCTATTATGTAAGTTATTCATGAAGGTCTGTATGATAATAACTTGAAGCTATTTAAAAATATGAGATTATATAAACATAGGATATTTATTGGCAAACTTAAAGGTTATAAGAAGGATAAGGAAATCCACAATCTTTGAATGATGTTGGATTCTCCCATCCCCACTAAACATATTACAGCTACTGACATATTTTAATATACACACAAATTATGGTGGATTATCACAATTGAGTTCACAATGTTTTTTTTTTTTTTTTTTTTTTTTTTTTTTTGAGAGAACCAAAAACAAGTAAAGAACCTATTTATAAGAAGTCACAAGGAAAATAATTCTTTAGACAGTAGCTTAACTTATATTACCATTATTCAAGTACTAGTATGGTATTACTTAGAGTACAATGCTGATAGAAGTCTTCACTTTTCATTTTAAATTGTTTCTAAATGCACTTTAAATTTCAGGTTGTATGGGTGACACAAAGTTTCACTTTCGAATCCGTCAGTGTCCTGGTAGAAAGAATCACATCCTTGCCCATGATGACTTCAACAGAGAGTGCCCAGCCTCTCTGCAGGTAGATATTTTAAAAGTAAAAAAAGTCTGGTTCTTAAATACTCCACTGCAAGTAAAGAAAATTTGAGGAGATACTCCTTATTGGAATGATATGTTAAACTGTTTTGATTTGACATTTTGAAGTTTAATTTTAATTCTAGCACCACAAAAAATGCATTGCACATAACTGAAAATATTCAAGCACGTGGAAATGAAAATATATAAGTTTACCATAATTCAATTAATAGTGAGATGCAGTAAACAAGGTTGCGTATATTAATGTATGTATTGTCATATTTGCAACACAGAATGAATGTCTTTATAAGTTATCATCATGAGAAGTATTACTGGATGTTTTATTATATTTTGCTTCATATTTTTCCCTTCAGATCGATAATGCTTATTACTACGGCTATGTCTACTTTCGCCAAACGAAGGATAAATCCATACGAAGAGGATACTTTCAGAAAGTACTTTTAGTTTGATAATACATTAATATAGAGGTTTTACATTTTAAAATTTATTACTGGATTTGTCATGACATTGTCTGTTAAGACTGATATTTATTTCAACTAAATTATTTATTGTCATCATTTGATTAATATTGGTGATGTTCTCAGTTATTCATCAGAAATTTAAATTTGCCATTGATGCATTCTCTCTCTCTCTCTCTCTCTCTCTCTCTCTCTCTCTCTCTCTCTCTCTCTCTCTCTCTCTCTCTCTCTCTCTCTCTCGTCTTCTCTTTTCTTCCTTCTCTGCAGATCTGTTGGCTTGTCTTTCTATCTTTTGTCTTGCATCTTTTCAATCCTTCCTGTCTTCACTGGTTTCTCACTATGTATGTTTCTGTATATTCCAGTCCCTAGTATTAGTGTCTAAGCTGCCCTTCATCCCACTGTTGGAGCACATGGTGGAGATTATGGCTCCAGAATACTTTGATAATGGGGAACCCAGCTTAGAAGCAGGTTTGTGAAGGAAATGGAGCTTTTTGAACTCCCAGATTTTCTCAGAGTAAATAAGTGGAGTTAGTTTTAAATTTCTGAGATTGATACCTTTAAGTAATAGTATCTTTCTGTGTCTGTTGTGTTCTATTATATTTGTTTGTTGAGCTGTGAATTCTGATTTCTTACATTACTGTTAGACCCGGCTTCGTTGTAAAAATATTATGTAACCCTGGTCCATTGTTTCATATATTTGAATAATAATGATAATTATTATTATTATTATTATTATCATTATTATTATAACTATTATTATTATTATTATTATTATTATTATAATAAATCTGACCCATATTTCAGCCTGCCATGATATAGACCAGTGGCCAGAACCCACTCCAGGGGAAACACTGAACTTGCCCCTCATGGGCTCAGTTGTACAGGTAGATAATAGGTGTATTCATTCTTAAACGAAGCCCCCATTCCCATAGACACCAACAATCCAACTATTAGGGGACTCTTGCTAAATGTAGTCAGTTTAACAGATACACATGCCTCCTGCTGGTGTTAAGCAGAATACAGAAAAGTGATAAATATTGTGGTGTTTGTATCATTCCCCCAGGTCCGAATCCCCTCCAGATCTGACAAGGTGATAGGTGCTGTCCAAACCAAGACACACACTGTGGTAAGTGCATGGATCGAGGGAAAATGAAAAAAAAAACTTGTCTACCAAACACAGACAAGTGTTTTGTAAGACATGCTACTGAATTTAATGGTTTATGTAGTAGATATATATTAATGATATACTTCCTTCAGAGGGTAGTTGGCCTTGTAAATAGGTATTTGTATACTTCATCATTGTGTGATGTGGATTTGACATGACAAACAAATTTGCTTTATACTATTTTATAAAATGATAGTAACTGTATTTATTGCAATACTTACCTAATGATTAATACTTTCTATCACCAATTCATGAAAATTATTTGTTTTAATGTTGTTTATATTTTCCAGCCTCAAATCCCAGTAAATCATGTTCTGCAGTCAATACATGAAACAGATCTGTTCAGGTAGGGAGAGTTCTCTACAGGTTCACCAATAGATTTGAAATATTTGCAATTAGCACAAATAATTTATTATACTGACAAAAACTGATTGATTGATTTTTCTTGTGGCCAATTTGGTACATATTTGGCCAGCCACAAAGTACCAGCCTACTTGACCTTTGAAATGATATATTAGGATGCTTGGAGTTATATATTTAAAATAATTATAGTATGGATGTTTTCCCCATTGCAGTGCATTTCAACCAGTCCTACAGCACTTGCAACTCATGTGGGAACTAGTCTTAACAGGGGAGGTAAGGAAATGCCTGTTTAAATCAAGATAAACTTAACAAGTCCAAGCTGCCAGATGTAAAAATTTTATTTACATAGGGTGCTTAGTGTTTTGAATTTTTGAGTGCTCAGTCATGATACTGATTAAAAACAAAAAACAGTACTTACTTTATTGTATAGCTCTATGAGGACAATTTACATGGAAGCTGCTCTGTTTTATAAGAAAGCATATCTGTTTTATTTTACATGTTAATACATACAAATGTACCTGTTTTAGCCTGTGGTAGTAATGGCCTCCTCTCCTACTCTGTGTGCCAATGCTGTGCAAGCCCTGGTCAGGTTAGTCACCCTCGTGCCATATGTTTTCATATATACTGGTTAATTTTCAGTCAAAATGTGATGGCTTAGCCTATTAGGTACCATCCCTGTATGTGATTGTTCAGAAAAGATTCCAATTTCATGTGATTTACATCAGTCAAAATTTGTCAATATAAGGTGAAAGTGAACATTTTACATTATATACTTTTGAATACTGCTAAGATACGATTCATATAGTATATTCAGTAGTATATAAAAGTATGTAGTAAAATGATGTTTTTATTAATATGATTCAAATGTGATTTGTTTCTTATCCTTTATTTATTTATTTATATTTCCAGTATAATCTGGCCACTGAAGTATTGCTCGGATTACCGGCCATACTTTACAATACACGACAGTGAGTTCAAGGAATACACAACTAAGACTCAAGCACCGTAAGTTTTACCAACCAGTGTATAACCAAGTCATTATTATAAAGGCATTTGCATTGGAATTTTTCTCTATGTCAAGAATTTCATCCTTTTTTAATGTGTGAAAGAGAGTTATCATGAAAGAGGGTCATTGGATGTTGTATGACATGCCAAAAATGGGCATTTTCTATTCCAGTGTTTCTTTTTATTATGAGATTTATGTAAGAGTATCTTAAAGCACCAGATGAATTGCCACCAGGTGGCATGATAAATGTTTCAGGTGGTTACAGGTACATGAAATTCTTAAGACAGACGTATATTTATCAAGATTTGGTTTCTTTGAATATTTCAGTCTGAATTTAGAAGTTGTTATATTTTCAGGCCAGCTGTGATTCTTGGTGTTACCAACCCTTTCTTTGCCAAAACTCTTCAGCACTGGCCCAATATTGTACGCATAGGAGAAACAAGTGGAGATGGTAAGCCCATTGGTCCTTGTGCAACTGGGGACAGTAAGCCTTTTTGGTCTCTTTACAGAATATTTGCTGGTAGTTTATGTTATGGAGATTGATGAATATGAACAAAGATGCCAGAATGAGAAAATGATTGTGAAAACTTTGTGTTCGTCTTCAGTCAGATGTGATTTGCTAAATTTGATTGTGACTTTCATATAATGAAAAATACTTCCAGGTGATGCCAATACATTGATATCTCTAACATCCAAATTTCAGGAGATGCTTCTTATTAGAAAAATTCATTTAGGTTTTAATTGGACCTATTGAGTTTTACTTTGATTTTATCACCAATTAAAAGAAATTAACACAATATCAAATTTTTAGTTTAAGACATTGGAAAGTAATGAGTTCCGTTGCAATTGTTTTTTGTTTGACGTCTGTCCTCTCCACTCACAGCTTCTCCGCGTGCAGTGCTGAAATTGAAAAAATCCAGTAGCTTGAAAACTTTAGATTCTAAACCAGGTCAGTCTGCATGATGCTCTCTTAATAGTTTTTTTTTTTTTTTTTTTTTTTTGCTATTGTAGAAATATTTTCCTACTTCTTTAGAATCACTTCACTCTCATAGATTGTTGTGTTGTATTAACCTGCTGTATTCTATTATAATCACTATGGCACACCAGGTGGTGAAACTCAGCACTGAGAAAACGCAGAAATGTCTGTCTGACATAACATTAACTGCCAATATTTTTTACACCTTGGTGCATCATTCCTTCTTCTATTTGTCCTCAGAATGGCGTACAATAGGCCTCTTAGTGACATTGTTTTTTTGCAGTTTTGTTATATAAAAGAGTAGATTCTGAATTGATATTTGCTTCTCTGAAATCATGCAAATATAGGGAAAGGCACAGGGTTTTACTTTGTTGGCTGCATTCGAAAAAAGATTGGTCATTATTCCGTATTACAAATTACTTGTAACCCCAACCAGTGCATCACCATCAAATGCAGTGTTTCTGTATTGTTGTGGACTTTTACAGTAGTAGTAACTTGAAGGTGTAAAATAGTTCAGTCCCATCCTTTTTAGAATAGCATGTCTTTTAGTAGTCTAGCTGTGAATTCTTAAGTTGGGCTAATCAAAGGGCACCTCTTTATGATTTTTGTAGTTTACAAATGTTGGGTTTTTTTTTCACCCTTTTCTTTAAAAGATGTTGATTTCTGCCTTCTTAACTCTCTCAAAGGAAAAATATTTTTCGATCCAGGCCATTATAGTTATATCTTGTGCCCTTTATTGTATCAGTGTTTCAAAGTTTTTGTTAAGTTCTATTGGTCTGGATTGTCTGACAGTGTATTACTATTAAATTAATGTAAGGTTGTATTTGTGCAGTATTTTCTTGTTCAAGTGCCTGTGTTTTGTTTCCTTTTCTAAATGCACAAAATGCCCCAAGCCTTTTTCAGCTGGTCTAGTGAATATTCACTTTTGCTTGTGAAGTTGAATTTTTATAATGTGGCAATTGATTGAATTTTAACTGATCGTGCCATTGATTTCTTAAAATTGTATGCCTGAATGAGGAATACTAAAGCAAATCTATATTTGATCCCCTATGAAGAACAGTGATCATCTGTTATATTTTCAATTTTTGGAATAGATAGAAAAACATTCACTAATCTCAGGCTTTGTTATCAAATTTTTAGGATAAAAATTTGAAAATTTATTTACTATAATATTTATGTGTAGATATCCTCTTTATTTCAGGTGTCTATACCAGGTACAAACCCTATCTCAGTAAGGACAAGACTATCCTGAAGAGACTGAGCAAGGTATGAAATTCATTATCTTTTTTGATGGCAAACATTAAGTATAATAAGACTTCATTACAGATAATGCAACTGGATATTACAAGTCAAAATACCATAAATATGAAGTATTGTTGGCATAATTATAGTTGCATGGCATCATAGATATCAGTTTGCTGGAAACCTGCCTTTATTATCACCATATAGATTTGGTATTTTGAGTAAGAGTGTTGCTGGGTGAAGGAAACTTAACCATATAGTACTGAGATCGGCATGGTGTGATGAGAATGTTTTCAATAAATTTGATGTGATATACTAAACACATAAAATGAGGTTAAAGGAAAGATATATTATCATGTCATTAGCTGTAACTAGTTTGGTATTGTTTGTTATTTCAGGGTATCCAGTTGAAGCGGCCAGTAGAGGTACAAAGTGCAATGTTGCGGAGGTTCTTATTAGAACTGACTCAGAGTTTTATGATACCATTGGTAAGAAACAGGACTCATATTAAACCACCAGTTACAGTGAAGATTTCCTGTTCACATCAGATTCTGGGACAACTGCTCTATGCTTTTGGGAATTTACACCTCCTGGTTGTTCATTGATATATCTAACATGTAAAATTAAGTTTAGCCAGTTTTGCTAAACCATTTTTTGGGGTAAGATATTGTGTATGAAGTGCTACTTTGCTTAAATTTGGGTCACAGTAACTGTTATAGCACAGTCTGGCTTATTGAGTGAGCCTTGAATACATAGGCTAATTTTAAAGCAATATACTTTAAAAGCAAAATTTTAATATTCCAAAAATTGATTCATTACAGGAGAGGTATATGGCAAGTTTAATGCCACTGCAAAGGAACATATCACCTCACAAGGTAAGGGGTTTTAGAGAAATTTCATTGAGACCTGTAATATTGTCAGTATGATTATGAATGAATTGTTAGTAAAAATTTCAGAGTGTACTATGATCATGTAAGTACAAAAAATTATGTTTTTGTGTAAATCTTTATTGTATGTCTTGTGTTCCCTACATTTTGAATTCTCCAATTTGTATATCAATAACTTTCAATGTCTTTTAACAAAATTAATATAATTATGTCTTAAAGGGACCACCTGTTCTGAAACCATTCAATGTAGAGGAGTTCTTGAAGACTTTAGACCACTCTGGACCACAATTGACTTCTGGGTTGAAGGGGGACTGGATAGGACTATACAGGTATGGTAGTCCTTAGTAGACAGATAGGGCTATACAGGTATGGTAGTCCTTAGTAGACGGATAGGACTATACAGGTATGGTAGTCCTTAGTAGACAGATAGGGCTATACAGGTATGGTAGTCTTCAATAAACAGACAAGACTGTACTATAGATATATGGTCATAGTCTTCAGTAGTCAATAAACTGTGCAGGTATGGAAGTCATCAGTTACCAGACTACAGACTAAGTAGTTGTCAATACACTAAACAAAACTTCAGTGATCAATGACTGTGCATATAAGTAGGACTGTACATATATCATTGTAGTCTTCTAAGTGTAGTGAATAAACAAGAATAAATTGACTAAGTAGGAATGTATTGATATGATAGTCACCATGTGTCAATGACTAAAATATACTGTAGATGGTTAAAGGGTTTTTGTTTTGTGATAGTTTTCAATTTTGTTCTTAGCTTTGAAAGATCGTGATAACATTTATATTATTTGTCATTGTATGTTTCTGAAATGCAAATTGTGAAAATTGCTAGAAAGTGCAAGCTATTTATCAGAAATTATGTATTCCAGGAAGTTTTTCAAGTGCCCAAATTTTGATGGCTGGTATCACTTCAGGCAGAAAGAAGTGAACCAGAAGTTACAGGCTTTGCACCTGGAGGCTTTGTGTAAAGAGGTAAAAGGATGATTGTTTAGGGTGAATGATAAAAAAAATCTTTCGCAGTTTTGGGGTATTATTATGAATCAAAGCTTAAATTTATGTTCAAGAGGCGCTACTTACTTAGTAACATTGGTGAAAATATTATTGTTTCATAGTGAACTTTTTTCTTAATTTACAATGAAAGTTCCATGTGATTTTATTATTTTTTTTGTCCTTCTCATTTATAGACTGTAGTTTGATGTTATGCATTAAGGAGATTTGATCAAATCCTATTACATCCTAAATACTTTTCAGGACCTAGTGAACTGGGTGAGGGACAAGCAGGAAGTGGAGATTGTTGACCTGGTGCTAAGGTTGAAGGACAAAATGGTACCTGCTCATTCTTTTTTTTTTTTCATTATATGAAAAATGAGAAAATCCAAAGTGTGCATGTTTTTGCCAGCTCTGTTGGACTCTTTGTTAATTATTATACTGCATGTATATGTGTGTGCATGTAATATTGATTAAAGATTTGCAGACCACCTGATTCTTGACATGTATAGTTGCAAGCAGACCAGAAAATGAGTACTTTTGTTTTACACTCTGAGTTGGTTCTAAAGAACAGTCTTCAGGATTTGAATTTTATATCGTTCCCTTGCACATTTGAAAAAAATGAAACTGAAAAAATTTGACATATCATGATTAGATTTTTATACTTATTATGGATTTGGAGTTGTTGCTTTAAAGTGCAAATGATTATCGTTATTATATTTTATTTTCATTCTTATTATTGTAGATTAGTGCACAAAACAATGATATACCTGTCTCCATGGACATTGTGAAAAAACTGAAATGTCACCTTCACAGTATCATCAGTTCTCTGCCAGAGGACCTACAATCAGTACTGAAGACACATCTTTGAATTTTGAATTTGTAACAAGTATTAGGATTGGTCTGAAGAAACCAGAGAAACAAGTGACTGGCCATAGTTGTTGAAGATTGAAATAAAAGAGAAAAGATGAGTGGCCATGATGGTCAGTATAAGAATGGAAGGGAAAAGATGATTGGACCAGCCACTGAAGATGCAGGATCTGTTGGTGAAAGTTTGTTGATTAAATGAGAAATGCAGGATTGCACAGATTGTTTGCGTAGTCAAAGAGGACACGTTTGTAAAAATTGGCAGGATTTTTCCAAGTATTTACAAACAAGGGAATACCCGGATTTCATCATGGTGCTTGTTGTAGTTGAACTGGGCAGAACACTTAGGATTCGATTGCTCAGGTGATACCACTGGCACAAAGCACAGGCCAGTACTGGTTGAGCTGTGTAGAAAAATACCTCAAGAACATTATATGTAATCAAAAATAACTAGTATGCATAGCATCTATGACTGGTCACATTGGTAATGGCAATAGTTGACACCGATAATGATGTTGTATTGTTATTTTCAAAATTTTATGAATATCAATTATGGAATTCAAGCTCATGGCAGGACCAAGGCAGTGGGTTTTGATTAGAATGTGATCATGTTTTAAGGCACAAGGCTTGAAAAATTTCATAAAATTGGGTTTCAATTTTCACTTCCAATTATTTTCTGTATGTAGCTTTTCAGCTTCATCTTTCATATTAATCCAAAATAATGGATCCAGAAGCCCTCGCCAGATCAAGTTTTTAATTACTTTTGGTTCTAATAAAATGTGACAGTGTTACCGTTTCTTATCATTATGAGCCACTATGCATTAGGTGAAATGTCATTGGTTTTATAAAACAATTTCTGCTGTTACAGTATAAATAGTGATAATTTATTACAAAACTTTATTTTAATACAAATGTGCCCCTCTGCCTTTACTGACATATCATAATTAGGAGTTGTGAAAGCCTTTTACTGCCATAGAAGGCATGTACTTACAGTAGGAGAAAAGGCAGAAAGTGTCTACTGCATTCAGTAGTACCACGAGTTACACTTAATTTACACCCCATTCTCATAGATTAGATCGACCTACATTGGATCGACCTAACTCCCTGGGGGTTCACGCTAAATAGCTGTCAGCCGGGCGGACACGAAAGTTAATTACCCCTTAAAGCTTGTAGTAGGCGGGGACGGACACTTAAGGGGGATTATCTGACAGTAATCTAGTGAGACTCCCCGCGGTGATAGATCGATCTAAAAGTTGTGAGAACAGAGCCTTAGTGCTTTGTTTTAATAGTCCTCTCCTCCATGTGTGCCATAATGAGTATAGCGAATTGTCTCTGAATTCACAATTGAAATAATTTCAGAGTGAAAATGAAAAATAACTGTAATACTGGCAAATCTTGAAAGCATTTTTTTTTTCTGGATCTTTAATGTTCCCTTTATTATATTATGCGTATTATATTATGTGCACTTACTTCATGAAGAAAGTCAGCTTGCAGAGAGGAAGTCATTTTTAAGGTCTTGGACTCTGAAACTTTGCATGTTACTGGAGCAGAAAGTAATGATCATGAAAGTTTTTAAAATTGACTGTCACAATGTCAATTTCCTATCACTGTCACTGTAAAATGTTTGTGCTGTAATACTGTATTATTATAATACTCATTCACATGCCTTCTGTTAAATTTCAGACATCTCAGTACTTAAAAGAGGCAATGTATTATGAGAATCTGAATCACAGAAATAAAAATTGTTTTACTGCAAACTTGAATTGTTCTTTGGCATTTGATTTCAAGTCCGAAGCTGCACAGTCAGTTGGTCATATTTTTTTCCATAGACCAACAGAAAGTATTTTCACTGAAAAAAAATCATTGTACGCAGTTCATTCCACATCCCATTGTTATTCCAGAAGTGTGAAATTATTCATTTTAAAATAAGAGCATGCGCACACACACACACACACACACAAAGGGAAATAACAAGACGACGGTCTGCTTCTTGACCCAAGATCGAGACCACTTGGTTTATCAACCCACACAGCAAAAACTATATGGTATTATTCAGAGCAGCAAGATAAATTGATAGGCTTTGAGTACCAGAGAAATTGTGGTAACCTTTGAAAAACTTCATAATAGACTATAACGGGCAAAATGTCACTTTCATATTTAATGTCTCATCAGTTATGTCACTCATATTTTCATACATCGAACAAAAGAATGTTAACATTTCAGGTGAATAAAATATTGGGGGAAAAAGGTTTATTTATTATTTTTAAAACAAATGAGATTATTAATGTAAAAAAAAGACAAAACTGGTTTGTGCATGTATATTTTTGTTTGTCCAAAGTTTCATCATTGCATAATACTAAAAGCTAACAAATATAAACGCGGGGTTGATCAGAAAATTTAAAACTATCAAAAAAAAAGTAGTTCAGGTACTGACAAAAATTCTAACCAAGGCCTAAAAAAGTAACATGAATATCATTTTCATAGCACCAACTGCTTCAGTACATAAAAGTATACAGAAACAATACATAACATATATCTACATATAAAAATATCATCATAACTACTAAGAAAACACAAAGACATAATGGAGACCACACGTGGTCATTACTCATTCTTTTCAATGGAAAAAATTGAATTTTACAGATACTGCATTTTTTCAGGTCATAATTTTTTGAAACTAGAACATTCCTATTGAGTGGCAGCAAGAAAATTAAAAAGCAGATTACTCTATAGTTCTTTTCTATACAGTAAAAGCAACACAAATGCCAAACAGAAATATTACTTTTTTGTGATTATAAAATCATGCATAGGAAAGTTTGATAATTTTGGCCCATTGAAAAGATAAGAGTAATTATCGTATGTTGATGCACATCTCCAACTAATAGTACAATATTCCGACTGGTAAAATTTTTTATTCTTTGGACATTTATTTCTTCATTCCTGATAAAGCATGCCAGCAATTAAGAAACTTGCATTATATATATATATATATATATATATATATATATATATATATATATATATATATATATATATATATATATATAACCTGAACACAACATTTTGATTTCACATCTAGAGCAATGTTTTAGTGATGGTAATCACTTTGAAACAAAATATTTCAAGGGAAACATATCTGTTTTGTAAATGTTATGTTCCAACAATTAATATCACTAAAACATTTCAAAACAAACACCAATACAGTTGTGAAAATGCCAACTCTCTGCTCTATTAGCTTCTGAAATGGCTCACTTGTGCTAATAGAAGGCTGCTGTTTGAACCTTTAAACAGAAGGCACCATTATTTCATCCAGAACAGAAACGTTTTTAAATTAGGGTACATTTCCTTACTACAGATCTCCCAGACTTAATTCAAACTAAACACAACACAAAGTGTTTTGTATTCAGAACACAATCCCACGCATGTAGTGTATTTCTAACAGTTATTAGGACACTGCATCTTCATTATGTTCCTAATCATAGTTACTTCTAATGAAACAAAAACACCAACACATCTATTTCACTGAACGCTTAACAGATTTTCAATCTAAAATATTCAAGTCTTCAGCAAAAAAAAATCTTTGCAATGACCATTTAACTGTGACAATGTAATACTCTATTCAGTTAGTTTGTAGTCCAAAGCTCCCACCTCGCCATTTGACAATAAACCTACAGGGGCATGTGCCCATGCATGCACGCACAGAAAAAAAAAAAAAACAAAAAAAAAAAAAGCAAATCAATAAAAATAAAAAGACACATAGAATTCAAACTAATTTTGGCTGATATTTTTTCAAAAAGCGAATTGTTTCTCCAATCTTGTATCAACATGGCCTCTGAGACAGCAAATACAATATCTTTCTAACTGCAAACAAAAAAGATAAATAATATTTCCAACATAAAAATTTGATAATCATTTCACAATTTTCATTAAAACATTTTGAACACTGAGATGGGTTTAGGTCACCGAGTTTGCATTTAAGTGAGCAACTTATATGATAAATGTTGAACTATGAAAATGTTTGAAAAAGTGGCATTTTAAATTGGTGAGAAATTGCCATAATAGCAAGACAAAACATACATCAGCTCTCAGTTTGGAAGCATTAAAGAATGAAAGAACCGTACATAATTTCAAAAAGTTTTTTTTTTTACTTTTCTGAAAATCTCCATATAGGCAGAAAATTGGAATCTGGCTGCCATATTGATATGGTTTCATATCAAAAATAGCAAAGAATACCATATCAACAAATGTGCGTAAATTCATACCGTTGGATCAAAGTACAGAGACTGCTCCCTTTTATTGCAGTATTGCTGTATTACTTAGAAGTAAGAAAATAAGTTTTACATTGCATGAGTACCATATATTATGCAAATATGCATAACAGGAAAAAACTTTTGGGAGAAACCCTGTTACAACGAGACATCAATCATTTATAATTAAAAGCATGAGCATATATGTACATGAACATGTGTTCTGAAAGCAGAATTATGCCTTAATTCCAGTAAGCACACAAATAGTATATATACCAGTGGTATAACTGTCTACAACAGTGTTATAATGTAATATATAAAAGGCAATGGACTCTACAAATTTACAAGGAAAACATACCATGGTATTACCTGAATAATACACTGAAACTTTCAGCAATAAACATGTTTGTTTGAAACATAAAATACCATTTGTACCACATGGGAAGCTGCAATGTAAAGCTACAAAATTGGAACTTGGAGCACGTTTACTGATTTTATACATGAACATCGATGGAAGAAAAACAGAAAATAATTGGACTAATATTATATACTTTCTACTTGGGATAAAATCAGCTGACAATAGCCATAAAATCTATAACAACACTATTATACTACAGTGACTACATATTATATATAGTAAGTATGTTACAAAGTCTTATACCCTATGAACGTTTGACTATTTAATTTGATAATACTAGTATTCACACTAGGTTGTTCTAATGTACAGCATACACTTCCTGATAACTTCTGGCAACACTTTGATACACATTCTTTCACCAGTGTTAACAGATTTTTGTTGAATTGCACATAACATATTTCTAGTTATGCCAGGGCCCCGTAACTCAAAAGTATCGCACATAGCGACCGAGCACAAGCATCTTGATTCCATAACTCGCCCATACTTGCCCCACATAATACACTATAGCCTCTATATGATGTTGCTATTCGAGTTTCGATTTACGATGCTTTCGAGTTACGGGGCCCAGTTCTAAAGTATCGAATCCCAGGCAGCATCAAGATAAACTAAAGTTCTCAAAATCCCATCTAACTTTCATGATTGTCCCTATACTAATACTAAATTTCTAAAAACAGAGGTACTAGTGCACCAAATACAAAACTGGAGGTAATACATTTTGCAGATTTTTCAATCAACAAGCAACCCAACAGATTTCACTATATTGACCAAATCAACATAAATGCAATTTCAAGACAATACAGCATGGTTTCATATTTGCATTACGGCAAATCAAAAGGCTATAGGAACATTTGAATAGTAAGCTGTTTCAAGGCATCCACTCTGGAAAAATACACAATTTCGCAGGCATTCATCCCCATGAACTATACACTTTCTAGATGGCCACCATGCAGTATCTACAATATTTTAAGTTAAAGACCACGGTCGACACACAGTTTCTGGATATCCATCATGGCATAACGGTAAAAACCATGGATCCCATACAGTTGCTACTTGTCCATCATGGAATAATGGCAAAAAAAAAAAACACATGGCACCATACAGTTTCTACTTATCCATAAGGATGAAATGGCAAAAAAATCATAGCCACCATGCAGTTTCTCTTTATCCATCACGACATTGTAGTATCAACCATGGTCCTCATACAGTTTCTAGATTTATCCATCATGGAGGAGGAGCCATTTTGACCTGATCATTATTTGTGGTATACTCCACCTCTCCATAGGCAGGGGGAGCAGAGGGATATGCCTGGGGTGCTGGGTAACCTTGAGTGGACTCAGGGGGTGGGTACGGGGTACCCCCTGGGGGCGGGTATGGGGTGCCCCCTGGGGGTGGGTATGGGGTGCCCCCTGGGGGTGGATATGGGGTGCTCCCTGGTGGGTAACCTTGAGGTGTGTAACCACCTGGGGGGTAAGACCCTGGGGGCCCACTCGTGGGAACTGTATGATAAGCTGTGCTGCCTGAAGAGAGAGAGGGAGAAAGATTATGTATTTCAGTGAATAACTAAGAGAGAACTTTGATATGTAATACAACTACTTTATCATAAACATTTTCTTCAAATTTGTAGAGCAGTTACTAAATATCCAGTTTTCACTCTGTTTCATATCTTGCCAGCTGTTGAGTACAGATATTCTCTGAGTAAAGTCATAAAGATTACTTAATACCCCTCTGTCTCCACCCCCCCCCACCCCCCACCCCCACCCCACCCCGCTCCACCCCATCAATCTCCAACAGGAAATTCTTGGTCTACAATTTATCATAAACTAGAATACTTAATTTATGTGCATCTTAGAGAAAGAGTTAAAATCCCAGAAGACAACCTTAACCCTCAACCTTACCTGTAACAGTGGTAGTGGTTGTAGCAGCAGCAGCAGCTGGCTGACGGACAGTGCTTCTTCTGTTGTTACGACAACAGCAACAAATACAAACAACAATGCAAATCACGATTACGGCCACGACCCCAACCACAATGGCCACAAAAACACCAATAGCAAGGTTGAACACTTTTCCAGGGAGGTCACTGTAATCATCTGAAATTGAAAAGTGAATGTTATGCTTACAATGAAAGTGGCCATTTTGGATTGGGGGGAGGGTTTGGGGATTAAAGGTTCACTTGGTGGCTGGAAATCAAGAAATGTTGGTACTGAAATTAAACCCAAAATAAACTTCAAACAGAAGTATATTTTTGTATCAGAGGGGGAGAGAGAGAAAATGACAAATCCTCAAAATGGTCAAAAGAAAAGGAATGTCTTCAATATTAAGGAAACTGGAAAGTAGCACAATCACAAGAAGCTACTCCCAGTAACCCATAACAATAACAAAAAATCTAACTCAGAACAGCACTGAAAATAACATTATGTAAATTAACCCTTACTTCTTAACTGATGCAGTCTTAGTGGTTTTATCAAACCCATTTTTGAGTAAGAGTCTACTGTATATACATATGAACATGACTTTTCACCAAAGTTTTCTGATCCAATAAACTTACAATCAGTGTCATCATCCTGTGCGCTGATTTTTATGGTAAAACGGTGTCCAACAGAGGTCCCACGACTGAGGAACAATGTTACATACCGTCCAGAAGTTACAAAACTAGTGGGTTTGCTGGATCCACAGGAGAGTTTTTCCTAAAAAAAAAAAAACAAAAAAACATTACAATTAAATTTCACAAACCTGCTTCTAAGCTGGGTTCCCCATTATCAAAGTATTCTGGAGCCATAATCTCCACCATGTGTTACAACAGTGGGATGAAGGGCAGCTTAGACACTAACACTAGGGACTGGTATATACAGAAAGATACATAGTGAGAAACCAGTGAAGACAGGAAGGATTGAAAAGATGCAAGACAAAAGACAGACAGAAGGACAAGCCAACAATTCTGCAGAGAGAGAGAGAGAGAGAGAGAGAGAGAGAGAGAGAGAGAGAAAGAGAGATTCATAATAACATATGTTAATTACATAATTTTCTCACTCACCCTTAATGATGTAGTTGTGAAAGATTCATAAATGAAGAGGTCTGTATCACAATTTGGCATATTAAAGTCATCAAAAGTCACTTTCAGTTTAGATGTACTTAAAAAAGCTTTGAAGGTCATTCTACAAGATGATGGCAGAAATGCAGATCCTCCAGTCCCTGTAGCTTTGACAGTCACTTCTCCATAACTGGTAACTGTCTCAGTCTGGCTGCAGTCAGAACTGTCATCCATATATCCTGTGAAAAAGAAAAAGAACTACACAATGGGGAAAAATGCTGGACACAATCTCGAGTATTAAAATATGTTAGATAGTATCATACAAAAATTTTCCCCAGAGAACTGGATGATCAGTTTTCTTAGTAGATGGCTAATATTTCTTACAATGTTTTAAAAGATTTTTAGGACGTGACAATTTGATTTGTTAGGACAGTTGGATGGCCCAGATGATCTGTATACCATGTTTAACATTAAAAAACTGAGGTCAACAGTAATTACGGTGATAAGGTTTAACGTTATTACATTTTTCAAACAAGGTGCATTTCTTTTCAGATTGACAGATAACAAAGATATGAGCTTTATCAGCAGTGTAAGTGCCCACACCTCTAAAGATTGGTACGTGTATACAACCAATTGTTCAATATGATAACTCACGTTTGATATTATGTTGATCAAGACAATGTAACAGTAAATCTAGTTAATACTTACTTGTAAAGCCCTCTGCCTGTCTACATACACCACACACCAAAGCAGCTATAATTAAGAGCTTATAGCCTGAACACCTCATTGTTCTAATAATATGCTAGTTTAATATTCCCTGAAAGAAGATACATGTATACTTATTCAAGCAAAAATATGAAGGAAAAATATATTTATCTTAATCTGTTCCTTATGCACTCAATATTGGCCAATGTGTTGCTTTTTAATTTATGTGTTGTATCTTTTCCATATTTCTGGGTGTAAACAAACAAAATTATAAAATGAAGATGATTCATGATCACAGACAATTGTTACACATCTAAAATGCATGATTTATCAACATTGACTAACAATAGAATAAGACCCAAATAATATTAAGAGTTGTGGCGATTTGGGGGGAGAAAACTGGTACAGTATTTCTAAGCATACAAGCAGAGTCATTTTAGATGGTTTTGAGATTCCTCTGCTGACTAAGGCGATTGACATGTGATACACTAGCTGTCATGGTTCAGGCAAACCTATTCTACAGTCAAAGCATGTCAACTAAATAATTGGGTGCAAGTCATTCTGCGACATGGAAACCGTTGGCATGAATCACAAAATCATGATCACGCATTAACAAAAGTGTCATTGCTCAATTTATTATTATTATTATCATTTGGTGTTTTATATGAGAAAACTTAAATATGTAACTCTAGTCACCCCTGTGGTAATACTTTCAAAAAATATTTAAAAAAATAACTGCTGAATAGTTATATTTTGACAAATAAGACTTTCTTATCTGTCATATCATAAGTGACAAACTCTGAACAACAGATGGGGAATTTCTCACGGGGATTACCAACTATGACGGGACGTATATTGTACTGACAGAAATACAATAAAGCCTTGTGCCTGAAGTCACTTGTAGGTTGACTTATGCAAGCTCAAATGAAGAAGTTTAAAGATTTACCTTGTTTCGTGAAGTAACCTCTGTACTTTTAACCGGAATCTACTAATCATTCTTTCTACACCCTTGCTCTCACAAAGCTACATCCAGAATCGAACATTTGTTTCGGCTTTTTTCAGGAATGTCATGCAGTGCAGTTATTCCCATTAAACTATGTCATCAAAATAAAAAGAAACACGTTTTTAATTTTTCTATTGCAATTTATCAAACTTTCACAAAATATAATTTGTATTTGAATGTTCATTTGTGATTGCGCAGGGCTTTTGCAACAAAGCACAATGAGGAAGCCTCGATTGCACCTGTGCCCTACCAAATTTCATACAAGCACGTTTATCTGAGACCGAGGTCAACGCGAAGAAAAGGAAAATGTGTGGAGATGACTAATAACAACAAAAAATGGCGGAAGCAGCATCTCCCCGTGGTCAAGTGTTATGCCGGTATGTTGAATCTCGACATATGACAGTGACATAGCTGCAAAAAACAATTCATGTAGTACATAAATAAAACACCCGAACCTCAGTTGCACTTGCTTGAATTTAAACAGCCATTTTAAATGATTGAGAAAACTGGGTGTTTTTATGCTCATATTTAATTTATGACGTTATAAAAATAATGCAATAATTACTTGACACCGTGCGATTGATTTTAATATGTATCATTACAACACAGTATGTACACAAAGTGTGGAATAAACAATTTTACGCCCTTTGTATATAAGGATTTTCGGGGACAGCGCGCTGTGCCGAAGGTTCGCTGTGCCGAGGGTTCACTGTGCCGACAAAACCGGAAAATTGGTCTAAAATTGGCTAAGTTTTTCCGGAGCCCCAAAATCAAAGGTTCGCTATGCCGATGGTTCGCTGTGCCGAGGGTTCGCTGCGCCGAAAAAGGCTACCCATCACCCATTGTGCTTGTTATGTAACGTGGCGAGCAGTGGCCTTTCTTGAAAATAAACGAGTTTTAAAAGTTCTCTTCTTCCATCCGTACCATTTGAATTTGTTAAAACTGCGCATTGAAGGTTTATCCTTATAGACATAAACATCTTAAATCGCTTTAAATAATCAGTTCTGTAAGTTAATTTATTAATTATTTTTGGCACTATGGGCGTCACCCACATTTAGGAAATTACTGACAAGAAAACATTCTCTAATTATTTTTGGCGAACTTGTTGTAGTTATTGGGTGTGTGTAAAATTAACATCTTTTTAAAAACAATCGGCATAGCGAACCCTCGGTATAGCGAACCTTCGGCTCAGCGAACCCTCGGCATAACGAACCTTCGGCATAGCGAACCCTCGGCACAGCGAACCTTCGGCATAGCGAACCTTCGGCATAGCGAAGCGCATCCGGATTTTCGTACTAGTATTAGTGCAATTGCGGAAATTGATACACTTTACTTGTAAAGAATTAACAAATACCTGGTAATTTGCTTAGTAAATTGTAAAAAGTGCAAAATTTCCCCATTTCTAAGCTTTAATAAGTTCCTCTTGAGCACTACAGCAGTAATATTGTAATTAGCAATGTGGTAAGTTTGCAGGGGCGGATCCAGAGATATTTTCTGATAGGCTTCTGAATTATCTTTATTGATCCATCCTCCATTTTTGACCGTCTTCCGAGAGAAAAAATTACATACCCATCAAGGTAAACTTGAAATTCTGACCGTCTTCCGGAAGACCCAGAAGACGGCCTTAATCTGCCCCTGGTTTGAACAAAAAAGATAATATCTATAAACTGTACAGTTAAGGCATCATATGAAGGTCTTATTTATTCAAACACTGAACTGCCAACAGTACTTTTAGAAGAAAAAAAACATGCTGCCATGCTAACTGAACCTTGAGCTTTAGATCAGAGGCATGATAATTATTTTATATTTAAATCCTCAATTGTGCACAAACATAACTAAGGGAACTGTCTATCAGCAGCAATTGATTCGAGTTCATCACCTGAATAAAAGATTTCAGGTAACCCCAATTAGACAGATTTAAAATTCTATATTAACTTATTTTTATACAAAAGCCTGGCCAGCAGAAATAAGTTATCACATAGAGTCACTGCAATCAGTTTATAAAAGCAGTGTCTTTTTAGCCAGCATTTAACAAAACCTGTGAACCAGTATTTTTATGTACAGACACAGATGACGGGGACGCCAGAGGCAGGTGATGGCAATATGTACAGACACATCTATATATATTTACTGTACTGTTTCATTGTAAACACGATAAGTGGAAGGCAGCTTTACATTTTGGCTTTATATTTACAGAGCTGATGAATATTCATAAAACGCAGGTCAAGTTCGAAAATCAGCATGATCGGGTCATTATTGTAGAAGTTATGCTTTATTTTTCACTTTTCAGCATATATGCAACACTGTAAACACATTCCAAAAAAAAAAACCGATAGGCCTGTTGTCATGAAACTCACAGGAGTAATCTATCTTACTAAAACGCAGGTCAAGTTAGAAAATTGGCATGATCAGGCCACTATTTTAGTAGTTATGCTTTTTTTTCACTTTTCAGCATATATGCAACACTGTAAGCAGTCTGCGAAATAAGCGGTTGTCCGATTGCCCGGGACAACTAAAAAGTACGTCGGGCAACTTAAAATTACGAAGTTGTTGTCCGGTCGGGCAACTGAATAATTTATGGACATAAAGAGTAAATCTTTGTCAAAATCTACCCAGAAAACAAAATTTTAGGTTAACCTAAATCGTTATGTTTTCCACAAGATTCACTGTCGCAGTAACCGACCTGCTGACTTCGACGTGTTTGTGCAGAATCTCTGTTGCTATTATTAGATCTACAGTTATTTATAGCACTGCCAGTAACTGGTCGTTTAGACAGGAAGATGACGTAATGCCTGGGGAGGGGGGTGGTGGTGTCATGTTTGCCGCTTTTTCATTGGTCGAAATGAAACAATGGCGGACATAACTTCAATTTTATCATTGTGCTTCTATCTACCGCGTGTTTCTCTATCCAACTTTTGTCATGGAGAAGTTTCTGAAATATTTTGACGGTGCAAACCCCGGATAAAGGTTACCCTAACAAACAGCTGAGCCAGAAATGTCAAAGAAAAAGAAATTATACGAAATTAAACAGATACACGCCGAAGAGGATTTCTACCGTCACGGCAATCCGGGCGCACTTGCATTTTTGACAGCATAGCTCAGCGTGCAAAGCATGCTCTCAAGGAGATTCTTCACCTTTCGTTCATGGCAAAACCTCACTACAGTAAGATGGCATTAAGAAGCACAAGTCCTCAGAGCCGCACGTCAAAGCGACGGCACGAGTACTGGCGGCTCCTGCTGCTAATCAAAGTGTCGCGGTGGACTGCTTGCATCGGCTGCAGAAGGCAGAATCTGAACGTCTAGTCTAGGAGTTTTAATGAGAACATGTAAGTTTCAATTTTTTAATTTTTTTAAATTTGTACTTGTTCTTGTTTTCTGCTTTTAAGTATTTTAACTTCTTTTTAATAAAAGATAAAAGTGAAATTCTGATGACGATTGATTTGTTTTTAGACAAGCACTTTTTCTGGAAAGAGAAGAATTAGTCTTCCAATTTTTTTTCATTTTTATGGTACTGTATGATATTTTGTATTGAATTATTTACTTTTCTGTCTTTTCTAGCAGGAGGTAGTTACAGATTCTTTGGTTACTTCAATGGGGAATGATGAAGATGAATTTGATGAAGTAGATGAGATCTATGAAGATGGAAGAAAATAGTGTTTTTATTTTTTTGTCCTTCAGAGACTAGTCTAAACCAGACATTTCATCATGTTTAATAAAGTGACATTCCTTCTTATATACAGACACTCTATATTCTGATCACCTTGTCTGTCCATGCTGTCCAACATGTCTTGTACTTCCTATATCATTATTACAAAGGTGAAGATGAATGTGATGAAGTAAATGAGATGGAGATGGCAGAAAATGCAGCATTTTAATTGTTTACTATGATAATTGTACATATAATAAATTAATGTGTCCACATTTCAAACTAAATTAATAGACTAAGAGGCAGAGAAATGGAGAATGCTATTACATTTTGCTAGCAGGAAATATATAGAAAAATATTCTTCATTTATGATTTTGGCTTGTTTTCAAATCTTTACCTGGAATGCCTTCTTTTACTAGAAAATATTCTAGTATTTGTACAATATGTATGATGATGTATAGTTGTTCTTAAAATAATTGTTTGTGGGAAGGAAGACGTAACCAAATGCTGCATTGTTGCTGTTGAGGTTCTTTAACATTAAACTGCTCATCATCTGTTTATTTGCATAAGTTAATCTGTTTAAAGCTACAAAGCGCATGTTAGCCTTCACCCCGCTGAAATAAAAAGGGATCTAGGAAGTTTTCTATTAGTTTTCTTCGATTTATTTGGGCAACCAAAAGTGAATGGGGGCAACCAAAAAATTTTAAATGGTTGTCCGATGGGACAACCACTCTAAAAAGCTTATTTCACAGACTGTNTAAAAAAAAAAAAAAAAAAAAAAAAAAAAAAAAAAAAAACATTACAATTAAATTTCACAAACCTGCTTCTAAGCTGGGTTCCCCATTATCAAAGTATTCTGGAGCCATAATCTCCACCATGTGCTCCAACAGTGGGATGAAGGGCAGCTTAGACACTAACACTAGGGACTGGTATATACAGAAAGATACATAGTGAGAAACCAGTGAAGACAGGAAGGATTGAAAAGATGCAAGACAAAAGACAGGCAGAAGGACAAGCCAACAATTCTACAGAGAGAGGAGAAGAGGAGAGAGAGAGAGAGAGAGAGAGAGAGAGGGAGAGAGAGATGTTAAATACATAATTTTCTCACTCACCCTTAATGATGTAGTTGTAAAAGATTCATAAATGAAGAGGTCTGTATCACAATTTGGCATATTAAAGTAATCAAAAGTCACTTTCAGTTTAGATGTACTTAAAAAAGCTTTGAAGGTCATTCTACAAGATGATGGCAGAAATGCAGATCCTCCAGTCCCTGTAGCTTTGACAGTCACTTCTCCATAACTGGTAACTGTCTCAGTCTGGCTGCAGTCAGAACTGTCATCCATATATCCTGTGAAAAAGAAAAAGAACTACACAATGGGGAAAAATGGTGGACACAATCTCGAGTATTAAAATATGTTAGATAGTATCATACAAAAATTTTCCCCAAAAAAATTTTCTTAGTAGATGGCTAATATTTCTTACAATGTTTTAAAAGATTTTTAGGACATGACAATTTGATTTGTTAGGACAGTTGGATGGCCCAGAAGATCTGTATACCATGTTTAACATTAAAAAACTGAGGTCAACAGTAATTATGGTGATAAGGTTTAACGTTATTACATTTTTCAAACAAGGTGCATTTCTTTTCAGATTGACAGATAACAAAGATATGAGCTTTATCAGCAGTGTAAGTGCCCACACCTCTAAAGATTGGTACGTGTATACAACCAATTGTTCAATATGATAACTCACGTTTGATATTATGTTGATCAAGACAATGTAACAGTAAATCTAGTTAATACTTACTTGTAAAGCCCTCTGCCTGTCTACATACACCACACACCAAAGCAGCTATAATTAAGAGCTTATAGCCTGAACACCTCATTGTTCTAATAATATGCTAGTCTAATATTCCCTGAAAGAAGATACATGTATACTTATTCAAGCAAAAATATGAAGGAAAAATATATTTATCTTAATCTGTTCCTTATGCACTCAATATTGGCCAATGTGTTGCTTTTTAATTTATGTGTTGTATCTTTTCCATATTTCTGGGTGTAAACAAACAAAATTATAAAATGAAGATGATTCATGATCACAGACAATTGTTACACATCTAAAATGCATGATTTATCAACATTGACTAACAATAGAATAAGACCCAAATAATATTAAGAGTTGTGGCGATTTGGGGGGAGAAAACTGGAACATTATTTCTAAGCATACAAGTAGAGTCATTTTAGATGGTTTTGAGATTCCTCTACTGACTAAGGCGATTGACATGTGATACACTAGCTGTCATGGTTCAGGCAAACCTATTCTACAGTCAAAGCATGTCAACTAAATAATTGGGTGCAAGTCATTCTGCGACATGGAAACCGTTGGCATGAATCACAAAATCATGATCACGCATTAACAAAAGTGTCATTGCTCAATTTATTATTATTATTATTATTATTATCATTTGGTGTTTTATATGAGAAAACTGAAATATGTAACTCTAGTCACCCCTGTGGTAATACTTTCAAAAAATATTTTAAAAAATAACTGCTGAATAGTTATATTTTTACAAATAAGACTTTCTTATCTGTCATATCATAAGTGACAAACTCTGAACAACAGATGGGGAATTTCTCACGGGGATTACCAACTATGACGGGACGTATATTGTACTGACAGAAATACAATAAAGCCTTGTACCTGAAGTCGCTTGTAGGTTGACTTATGCAAGCTCAAATGAAGAAGTTTAAAGATTTACCTTGTTTCGTGAAGTAACCTCTGTACTTTTAACCGGAATCTACTAATCATTCTTTTCTACACCCTTGCTCGCACAAAGCTACTTCCAGAATCGAACATTTGTTTCGACTTTTTTCAGGAATGTCATGCAGTGCAGTTATTCCCATTAAACTATGTCATCAAAATAAAAAGAAACACGTTTTTAATTTTTCTATTGCAATTTATCAAACTTTCACAAAATATAATTTGTATTTGAATGTTCATTTGTGATTGCGCAGGGCTTTTGCAACAAAGCACAATGAGGAAGCCTCGATTGCACCTGTGCCCTACCAAATTTCATACAAGCACGTTTATCTGAGACCGAGGTCAACGCGAAGAAAAGGAAAATGTGTGGAGATGACTAATAACAACAAAAAATGGCGGAAGCAGCATCTCCCCGTGGTCAAGTGTTATGCCGGTATGTTGAATCTCGACATATGACAGTGACATAGCTGCAAAAAACAATTCATGTAGTACATAAATAAAACACCCGAACCTCAGTTGCACTTGCTTGAATTTAAACAGCCATTTTAAATGATTGAGAAAACTGGGTGTTTTTATGCTCATATTTAATTTATAACGTTATAAAAATAATGCAATAATTACTTGACACCGTGCGATTGATTTTAATATGTAGCACTTATCATTACAACACAGTATGTACACAGAGTGTGGAATAAACAATTTTACGCCCTTTGTATATAAGGATTTTCGTACTAGTATTAGTACTGTACAATTGCGGAAATTGATACACTTTACTTGTAAAGAATTAACAAATACCTGGTAATTTGCTTAGTAAATTGTAAAAAGTGAAAAAATTTCCCCATTTCTAAGCTTTAATAAGTTCCTCTTGAGCACTACAGCAGTAATATTGTAATTAGCAATGTGGTAAGTTTGCAGGGGCGGATCCAGAGATATTTTCTGATAGGCTTCTGAATTATCTTTATTGATCCATCCTCCATTTTTGACCGTCTTCCGAGAGAAAAAATTACATACCCATCAAGGTAAACTTGAAATTCTGACCGTCTTCCGGAAGACCCAGAAGACGGCCTTAATCTGCCCCTGGTTTGAACAAAAAAGATAATATCTATAAACTGTACAGTTAAGGCATCATATGAAGGTCTTATTTATTCAAACACTGAACTGCCAACAGTACTTTTAGAAGAAAAAAAACATGCTGCCATGCTAACTGAACCTTGAGCTTTAGATCAGAGGCATGACAATTATTTTATCTTTAAATCCTCAATTGTGCACAAACATAACTAAGGGAACTGTCTATCAGCAGCAATTGATTCGAGTTCATCACCTGAATAAAAGATTTCAGGTAACCCCAATTAGACAGATTTAAAATTCTATATTAACTTATTTTTATACAAAAGCCTGGCCAGCAGAAATAAGTTATCACATAGAGTCACTGCAATCAGTTTATAAAAGCAGTGTCTTTTTAGCCAGCATTTAACAAAACCTGTGAACCAGTATTTTTATCTTTACAGCTACTACACAAGTGGAGTTTGCCGCCAGGGGGAGCACTGCATGTTTTCCCATGACAGAGACAACAGGCCATCCAACATCTGCCGCTATTACCTCAAAGGACACTGTACTTATGGCAATCATTGCAGGTAAATAGGAAAGAAACAATGACAGAATTAAAATTTCCCACTGTGGGCAGTTTTCTTTCTTTCTTTTTTTTTTTTTTTTTTTTTTTTTTTTTAAAGAAAAATAGACAAACTCTCTGGTAATATTTCAGATATGACCACACCAGACCCAAAGAAGTCTCAGCTAAACATATTGCTCAGAACCCTGCACCAAAACCTGTCCCTTTGCTCAAAGCAGACTCCCAATGTGCCTCACACAAAATGGTCACCTTAAAGAAGAAGACTGGTTCAGCTGACAGTGGAATAGAAACTGATCTGACTTCTGTGACCTTGGATCCAGAAAAGTGGGTCAAGGCCGCAGAGTTCGTACCTGGTCAGCCCTACGCTGGGGCAGGTAATGCCTTGGATCCCTCGTGCTTGTACAGATGATTTTCACCAAGTACTTCTAAAGATTATGTTCTTCAGTTCAATTTAAGAAAAAACTTTTTCTGGAAAGTTTTTAGCTCTTCATTTTTTAATCCAAAGTGGATTTATTCATTTTATATAAAATGGAATTTTTATGCAGGGTAATATTTTCAAATCTTTAAAAAAATAAGTGAATTATGGAGAACAAGCTATCTAAAAAAAGATTTGAACTAGCATCAGTCTTGACAATGCCTCTGTAAATAAAGGCTATAGTTTTACTGTACAGTAGATGTGCAAGATCCAATTTATCTAATAAATATTACTTACATGGTTGGATTTCTTTTTTTTTCTGAGAATTGCAGTTGTTTTTCATATCATTGATATTTATATATATATTCCTTTTTGTTGAACAGCTGNTTATCTTTACAGCTACTACACAAGTGGAGTTTGCCGCCAGGGGGAGCACTGCATGTTTTCCCATGACAGAGACAACAGGCCATCCAACATCTGCCGCTATTACCTCAAAGGACACTGTACTTATGGCAATCATTGCAGGTAAATAGGAAAGAAACAATGACAGAATTAAAATTTCCCACTGTGGGCAGTTTTCTTTCTTTCTTTTTTTTTTTTTTTTTTTTTTTTTTTTTAAAGAAAAATAGACAAACTCTCTGGTAATATTTCAGATATGACCACACCAGACCCAAAGAAGTCTCAGCTAAACATATTGCTCATAACCCTGCACCAAAACCTGTCCCTTTGCTCAAAGCAGACTCCCAATGTGCCTCACACAAAATGGTCACCTTAAAGAAGAAGACTGGTTCAGCTGACAGTGGAATAGAAACTGATCTGACTTCTGTGACCTTGGATCCAGAAAAGTGGGTCAAGGCCGCAGAGTTCGTACCTGGTCAGCCCTACGCTGGGGCAGGTAATGCCTTGGATCCCTCGTGCTTGTACAGATGATTTTCACCAAGTACTTCTAAAGATTATGTTCTTCAGTTCAATTTAAGAAAAAACTTTTTCTGGAAAGTCAAGGTCTTCATTTTTTAATCCAAAGTGGATTTATTCATTTTATATAAAATGGAATTTTTATGCAGGGTAATATTTTCAAATCTTTAAAAAAAAGTGAATTATGGAGAACAAGCTATCTAAAAAAATATTTGAACTAGCATCAGTCTTGACAATGCCTCTGTAAATAAAGGCTATAGTTTTACTGTACAGTAGATGTGCAAGATCCAATTTATCTAATAAATATTACTTACATGGTTGGATTTCTTTTTTTTTTTTTTTGAGAATTGCAGTTGTTTTTCATATCATTGATATTTATATATATATATATATATATATATATATATATATATATATATATATATATATATATATATGNAGTTTTTAGCTCTTCATTTTTTAATCCAAAGTGGATTTATTCATTTTATATAAAATGGAATTTTTATGCAGGGTAATATTTTCAAATCTTTAAAAAAATAAGTGAATTATGGAGAACAAGCTATCTAAAAAAAGATTTGAACTAGCATCAGTCTTGACAATGCCTCTGTAAATAAAGGCTATAGTTTTACTGTACAGTAGATGTGCAAGATCCAATTTATCTAATAAATATTACTTACATGGTTGGATTTCTTTTTTTTTCTGAGAATTGCAGTTGTTTTTCATATCATTGATATTTATATATATATTCCTTTTTGTTGAACAGCTGCTCTGTCTTACTCCTCGGCCACCAGGAGTGGACTTCCTGACGCTGACATGAGCATCCCCACATCTCCCCTCCCACATGTTGACCCTGAAGTTGCTCAGACCTTACTTTGTCCATTTGCCATGAAGGGGTACTGTCGTTATGAAGAGGCGTGTCCATACTTACATGGAGAAATGTGTGATTTGTGTGGAGAGGCAATGATACATCCCTTTGATGAGAAAATGCAAGAAGAACATCGGCAGGTAATTATATCTATTTCCTTTTCGATTCCTTTTTTTCTGTTACGTCTTCAACTGTTGTGATCTCCTGCATCTGTCTCTGTCACCTAGGTGGTGAATGGGGACATATGCATTGCTGGTCATTGTGAACTCATAGTGTCAATACCTGTCAATATGTTTCAAATCCGTAGCTTCTAAATTTATAATTTTTCTTTCATTAGTGTGAGAGCAACTGATAATAAGCAATACTCGTTTGGTAAGATTGTACCAACAAGCTATTTGGAATTTCAGTGCCCCTTCACTGGGAGAACTGTTTCAGTTACTGCTCATTTTATTTATCGAGTGTTGCTCATTTTATGTATATTGTTTAAGTAAAAGCAAGTAATTTTGGCAATTCTAAATTCATTGTTCTTAATATGTATCAGAAATTTAATTGCAGAGATAACTCATCCATTGTCCTGTCAATTATCACTTCATATTTTTTTGTCTCCTTAGCAATGTATCAAACAGCATGAAGAAGACATGGAACTTTCATTTGCGGTTGCTAGGAGCCAGGACAAAGTGTGTGGAATTTGTATGGAGACTGTCTTGGAAAAGATGCCCCCTAGTGAGCGAAGATTTGGAATTCTCTCAAACTGTATTCACGTCTTCTGCTTGAGTTGTATCCGTAAGTGGAGGAGTGCAAAACAGTTTGAGAATAAAATCATAAGGTATGTTGAGTCAAAGTGCAAAAGTGCAAAATTTTATGAATGTGGCATATCTTGTAGGTCTAAAATACTGCCAGTATCATCTGCAGGGCTGAATTTTATCAAAGTAAACAGATTATTCTGAGAAGGATGGGCCTAACTTCTTTGTAAACAAAACCTAGCAGTCTGATGGTGTCAGTCAGTCTATTTCCAAAATGTGTAACAGGTTCAAAGACAGTGATATTTAGATGAGGTACACCCCAAAAATGTGTTACACTTTCCTCAACTCAAAATAAATATTAAATGTTTTATTACAGAGCTTGTCCAGAGTGTCGTGTAAAGTCGGATTTTGTCACACCCAGTCAGCACTGGGTGGAGAGCAAGGAGGACAAAGAAAGGCTGATTGCAGGATACAAAAATGCTCTTGGGTATGAGAAAAATCTTTCAAGTCACCTCATGTTTTTATAAACTATTATTTGTAGGGTCTTTTGTTTTAGTGGATAAAGATTGATATTAAGAAATACTTCTGTTCTCAGTGGTCTTCAATATTTCTTTTTTTTTTCATATTTTTGGGATATAATGTGATGAAGCTGTTATTCTATTTTTCTTCTTATATTTTCAGTGAAAAACACTGCAAGTATTTTAAAAGAGGCAAAGGCGAGTGTCCGTTCAATGAGAAATGTTTCTATCTCCACGCCTATCTTGATGGAACCATAGCTAAACCTCAGCCAAGGCAGCGACGCAGGAGACAAAATGCCGACGGAGATTTAGACACCTTTCAAAGGATTCTTCTTCATGATTTTTTTGAAGAGAGAGAAAGAATGATAGAATTAGAATTACAAGATGCTTTAGACCACTTATTATTTCACGTCGATTGGCTCAGTGACATGTCAGACTCCAGTGAAGACTACTCTGATGACGAAACTCTGTTTATCTCTTGATTAGAGGAGAGTGCGTGATTGAACAATAGACCTTAAAGAAATTCTAAAAAAAACCTTCTTTTTGTATTACTTACACTTGTTACTCATTTACAGCTTTAGATGTTTACAGGTAAATAGACGGACATTGTGTACTATATATAAAGTATATTTGGGCAATATTTCTAAACGGAACCTTATACCCAAAGTGCAAATGTCCAGTTCGTGTATTAGGATTTATATCTACAATGCATTAAGTTAAAAATTTCATCATGCCATAAGATAACATTGAATGAAATTCTAAATAGCTTTAGCATGAGTTTATTGTGAATAATCAGGGAAATAAATAGTATAACTTCATTGTTGTGTTTTAAAATCAGTTGTAAGATATTGCGGGAAGAGAAGGCATTGTCTACGCTCAGATTTTGCATGCGGACTCGGACTCGAGTGCAAATATATATTTTGCCTATTTTTACCGCCCGGATGGTCGTGTGGTGTCAGTGTCCAGAGAGGAAGGACGTGGGTTGGATGCCGTCCCATCCCACGCATTGGGGATTTGGGCGAGGGGGGAGGGTCCTCCCCCCCCCTCCTTCGGTTTCTGAAAAGATCACACTAATATTCCTCTCTTGAAATTAGAAAATTGACTAGCTGAGTCATAGTTATAAACTATTCTTAGCTGAAACGGCAAGTGTATGCTATAGTGTAGTAGTTTGTTTCAAGTTTTCTATAAAGCTCGGGTTGCTTTTAGCGTGCGTCAGAAGGCTTGCTTAATGTAGACTTCCATCGGGGATTTCAGAAGTTCAGTATCTGTGTCTTATGTCATATATCCCTTTCCTTTGCTAAGAAAATTGCAAATGACAACCGACAAAATCGATAAAAAACTAATATGAAACGACAAAAAATCGACTAACTGGTGATCGTTCTTGAATAATGATATATATATATATTTTTTTTTTTTATTTTCACACAATGTAATTACAACACTTCTATGATGGCTGAAAAGAGATACTAGAACAAAAGCTTAACGTTCTTGAATAATATATTTTCACACGTTCTTGGATAAATATCATGAGATGCGGAAATAACAACATAAATAATTAGTCTAAACGCGGTTTTAAATTATACGGGTACGACTTTTGGTTTGGCCTAGATCTACGTATTATAAATACAGTGTGCTCTGCAATGTAACTCTTCTTGTAACGTCATCGTCTATGTCGAAGAAATCATGTTTTTAGCTTAAAATAATGAACCATGCCTAACTCGCACCTCCACACAACAGGGACAATTTTCCGGGCCCAAAGTGTCCAAGTTGCGTGACGTACATTGATTTTTTATGTTCCAAAACGCAGATAGAGTTTTAACAATTAATCATCTTGAATAAATACATATCTTAATTAAAAGCACAAATGATCACACTTGAAGTTACACACACACACACACACATATATATATATATATATATATATATATATATATATATATATATATATATATATATATATATAATTAATTTGCATTAAAACTTTGTGCTGGATAGAGGTGTTTCAGGTGTGATCGTCTAACAGGCATGTCTATCCAGTTTTAAAACGAGTAATTAAGTGATACACTTCTACAATATTAATTGTGTTAAAATACGTGTAGCTCAGTTGTTTAGTTTTCATTCTTAATTCAATACCACCCTAAATGCATGTGTATCAATAACAGAAATGGGCGCCTAAAGCTTATGCACAGATAATAAAACCGAAAATGTGGCGTAAAACAAGCCTCACACCAAACTAAGAACATAATCTGTAACAAAGATGATAATAAAATTGAAAATAATAACGATAAATCATTTATGGGACATTCCAGTAAAAAAAAAACTCAATGCACCTTTCATGATATCTAAAATAATTTAAAAAAAAACACTGGCAATAAGGTGTTAGTCCGGGGTGAATTAATCTCGATTAGTTTGTTCATGGAGTATTTTGGTATTCTATAGTTTTTTGGTCTTCAGAATGTAGCCGGCTTAGGTATAAAGAGTCCTTATTTCAGATTAATTATCTATTCTGTAGTACATTCCGTGGTCATCGGGAGATGGGTGGAAGTAACTGTACAGCTTGTCTTTGATCTGTGGGAACGTCGGTCGCGCGCTGGGGTCATTGTACAGGCATTTCAAGATCATGTCGTTGTAGCTGTAAGAACAAGACGATTCAAAGAATCATGGCATAAGTATTACATAGAGATACATACAAATGATGCAGACACACCAACGCCCACACGCACAAATAACTGCACACGTACGAGGGTCCGCCTGCACACACACATTTTAAAAACACGTTCACTAACGCTTGTACGCATAAAGACATGCACGTGCACGTATTCGGGTGGTGCATATACACACATGTACTCATTATATTAAAAAAAACAGCATTATCAGCTTTCAAAGTCTAACCATACAGTCAACATAAAACATTTTCTTAGTTTTAACTGTTATTGTTATTGTTATGTCATAATGCCATTTTACAACTAAAAACGCCCTACTTACATCGCCTCCGGGCACTCTGTGGGTCGCTCTGGACGAACTCCACTCTCCAGCATGCCGATCAGCTTACCCTTGTTTCCAGTTGTGTATGGGAGATCACCTATAACAATCAGGAACATTAGCTGCATTCAGAACAGTGGACTAACTTGTCTGCAGGCCAAATACGGCGATCCACTAAAAAACTTGCCGTCTAATCCGCTACTATAGACACTGAATAGATTCCCCGTGGGGAAATATACAAGTGGGTCGGCCATATTTCATCCTCGGACTAATTAGTCCACTGTTCTAAATGCGGCCATACAGGTAAAAGAAGTTGTCAAAATAGGGCACAAAGAAGAGAAGACAGTATGTCCGTCCAGGGTTGTGTTAGTGCAGAATGCTTGTCTTCGATTGTGTTTGGATTGTATTTGCCAGGTATAAATATTACGATATGTATACTAACCCAGGCTGTATATTTCCCATAGCGTGATACCGTACGCCCAGACATCCGACGCTGCTGTAAAATTCAACTCAGGATCCTGCAGAACTTCCAATGCCATCCATTTTGTTGGCAGACGACTCTGGAGATACCCACAGAAAACGTGTGTCAATTTGCAAGTTCAGAAAAAAAATCAAATAGATTATATTATTGTCTCTTATATAGTGCTGATAAAAAGGTAAAGTCATGAATGATGGGTAAAATAAATTTAGTCTCTCTAAAACAATTAATTGCTTTACCAAATTGTAGATTGTGATATTGTACTTTATGTATATGTGGCAGTAAATGTCATTCAGTGTTCTTGACATGCAAAAGTGATACTGCATTAAATAAGATATCAAAATGGCACAATAAGTTAGAGATTGTTCTTATTAAATATTAAACAGTTTAATCTGACGTTTTCATCTCAACACAAAATTTACAAAATACTTTTAGCAGGAGACACGCATTACCTTGTCCTTTGCAGCATCTCTTCCCTCAGGACCAAATCCCGCAACTTTGGCAACCATTCTTCCATTAAGGAGGACATTCTTTGACATCAACTTCTTGTGAATGATCTAAAAAAATGAATGAAATGTTAAATTAAGATTTACCTCATACCCAAAATACTCTTCTGTTTTATCCTTTTGTGGTCTAAAATCCATACTTCGACATAAAAGAGAAAACAAAGATTAATTTGATCATATGAAAATTTATTGGTAATAGCAGCCTTATTAAAAACCAAAAAGGGTCGGGTGTGTTTCAATAGCCAGATGGCAGCACGAACGCAAGTGTGATTGCCATTCAGCTTTCAAGATGTTCCATTCCTGATGCTCAGAGATTCAAACCACTGCAAAACACCGTAATTATCAAGATTCTTACGTTTTAAAAGTTTTCAACTTTCAGTCTAAAAATTGCACCCTGAGCAGGTCCTGGAATAAGACTGATCTTTGTCACGAAGTCGACATAAAATGTGTGACATAATTATTTACCATGTTATTACTCAGATGTTCCATCCCTGATGCTATTTGTGCACCATACTCTGTCATACGATCAGCTGTGTCGGCGCTCAGTTCACCTCCCCTGGCCTTCTGTGCCAGCAACCAGTCACGAAGGGTGCCATTTTTGCAATACTCCAAGACCATGTATGGACCTAAAACGAGAATTTTTCACCATTTCACTGCATCATACACACGTAGCGGCCAATTATATAGATTCACGGCAACACTATTTGAAACTGTATGAATTGATATATATATTTTGTCCAACTTTTAGGTTTCTTTCCAAGTTTTTTTTTCAACAGAACTTCGCTGCTTTTTGTCTTTGGTTATTTTTTCTATTCCCAATCATATTCAATTTCATTAAGTATTACCTGTATGTATGTCATCCGTCACTTTACCAAGCATGATCAGGACGTTCTCATGGCGGGGAACATTTCCCATGAATTCCAATTTCTCCAACATCAGTCTTCTGTCAGCGGTGTTTTTAGGGTCTGTAGAAAATATTATTTCGTGTATTTATATGAATAAATCACGTCTCATTCTGTATAAAATACTGAATTTCAAACTCTGATAAACAAGATTTAAAGAGATTTGAAAATACTTTTTTGCTCCTTTTAAATGTATTTGTCACTCACATATGTTGCAAAATGCTCAATTCAATCTCGGGCAAGTTATGCCCAAAAGAATACAATGCGTAAACACTTTTTTTAATCTGCTGAATGTGTGTGTGTGTGTGTGTGTGTGTGTGCGTGCGTGTGTTTGTGTGTGAGTGCATGCATACACGCACGTGTGCGTGCGTGCCTAGTAAAGCAATGAGTTATGAAGCAACTCGCCGTCAATTTCTACCTTTCAGCATTTTGGCGATGACGTCCACAGCCTGCTGACGGGCCGGAGTCCACTCAGCAGTCCTGATGACCGCAAAGTGACCATTACACAGGACACTGCCAATGGTCACGTCACTGCTGGGGATGTCAACGTTCTGACCATATGCCGAATTATCATAATATATGCCTGGGTCATCTGTCTCATCAACATTATAGTCGTTGAACTGAGACGGAAAAAATACATGTACACGGTTAAATTGTTGAGCGAATTTGATAATCGTCCATACCTTGATATTAGAATAAAACATTTCTCTTTGGTATTCTACCACCATAAGCAAACAAAATAATATAATTAAAATGTGGTGTCTTTTGTTTTATCATATACCCTTTATTTACCGTAAAACACAGGTTGAATCAGTAAAGTTACTGAGAAATGTGAAGAAACTCACTACGCAATATTTTCAAGACGACTCCATGCATTTGTAGGTCAAAGAAAACCTACAAACCTGAGAACCACTTATTTGTTTTTATGTAGAACATATCATTCTTAAGTAATTCAAAATAAAAATCATTCAATAGGACCTCTTACAAGGACCACTCACGTTAATATGTTGGCGGTCTCTCGATTCCGTGTTTCTTCGCCAGAATCTAAGTCTCTCGTCCTTCCACAACCAGGGGTGCCCTTGGCGACGCCGTATTACTGCCACCACAAGCACAATGATAAATATCGCCGCAAACACGATGAAGAAAATGGGCACTAGAAAGTAAAAATCCAACTTTTAAATTTGCATATGAACTTTCGATTGGGCAATGAAAATTATAATCACACTACCGTTTCACTTAGAATGTTTTCACTTAATTTAGAAACTAAACGTGTTTTCTACGTATGGAACAAGTTTTTCTTCCCACATGACCTCCCCCCCCTCACCCCCTCCTGCAAATTACGATAACATAAGCTGATGATTGGTGAATAATATAATCAAAGTTCATTTACTGATGGTTCCGAATGTCCTGCGCCATTGGTGGAAATAAACGTCTGGTCCCTTTAGAATCTGTTTTTGCTATCTTTACATAACAGACAATGAAAAACCCATTTCACCAAGTCATTCTCTATTTTTTAAATGTTTTTCTTATATTTACTGCATATACATTATAAAAGAGCGGTAACTTTTTCAAGACCGTGGCTTACATGCAGCTAATCCACGCTTATCCTCCTCCTCTGACTCCTGAGGTTGAGTACCAAGAATGGCGGCTACCTTGGGACTGTCCAAATCAACATCTGAAGTGCACAAATGATCAGAAAGATATTTACAAAAACAGCAGCAATGGCATTGGTTTAATTGTTTAGATGACAAAGTACAAAACGCCCAAAGTCAAAAATGATTAACCAAAGGTTTCTGAGGGTTTAACTCGACTACTAATATGTCTTATTCAAAATTAAAATAGAAATAAATGCATATTTTCAAGCGATACGTCACGTATAGTATAGGATTAAGACCAAAGCGCTGTCGCCGGGTTGCTCTTATGTTTTTGACCTGCAAGACTTCGCATTTATATAATACAGGTTACATGTACGGCAATAAAATAGGAACGTCTTTGACAACTATAACGAATTAAACTGGGGTCAGCTTTTAGGTGGGTCCCAGGTTAAAAAAAAGTAAGATTTACCTCTCCTCAGTGTTAAGCTGTTCCCGGCCTTGTCAAAAACGTTGAGGACAACGGTATAAGCAGCAGTCGGACTTGTAACGATGTACGTTGGATAAGCATCCCCCTCAACCCAGGAGCCGTTAGATTGGGGCGTCATCTAAACCAATGTCTCTAGTGCCAGGATAGTTGTATATATTGTATTGGAAGTAATCTATGCCGGCTAGAGAATCTCTCCAATTGTCTCCCCACGTTAATGTCAGGATGATGTCTTTCTATTAATATTGAAAAGAGACAAGTAATAACTTGACCTAAGGGTCATTGATTTAAATCGTTTTGAATTCATGAACTAGGTTTCTATGCTTGAAATATTTCCGGTCATTACGAATTATTCAAAAATTCTTTAGGAGGCGTCTTGCTGCAACAAAATTTGTAGCGAGTGATTATGATTATAGAATTAGAAAATCAGATGACTCATAACTCATCCGTTCATCATTTGCAGACCCCCCCCCCCCTTTCAAATATTCCTGGACCCGCCCCTGGTTGTGGGGATACGAACTATTATGTTCTTCAAAAGGGGATCAAATCTCATTCTTCCAGACTTGTAATGTATTTTGAAAGAAAAACATCTTTTGGAAAAAAAAACTTGAAAAATCGAATCTCAATGAGGAATTGAGTTCTGCGCCCTTTTTTGGAGCTAAGATGATATAAAAAACCTGAAGATAATTCATGGTAAGAGATAATAAGACTTTAATTATAAGTCCTTTGTAACTGTTGCTTTTTTTATGTCCATTTTTTGCTTCAAATAATTTATAAACGAAATTATGGATTTATATTTTGATATGGGCCCCTGTATTAATTTTGTTTATTAAATAAATGAATAAATAGTTATGATATTAACGAAACGTATGCTTTGAAATATTTGCCTAAAAGACCACAAGGTGTAGAATGAACAAATACCTTGCCATCGGTACTAATCTGAGATACTTTCACTTTCATTTCTTCATCGTCACATTTCCTTGCACCAGCAGAGCAGGAGAAATACGGAGCCTCGGTATCATAACGGATGTTAATCTGGCGCTGAACCGTTTTACCCTGAAACTCGACTCTGGTTCCAGACACAATTTTGTAACCTCCATTTTTAACTTCCAGGGTTATTTTCAAACTGAAAATAGAAGAGCGATAATTTTTTTTTGCTTTAAGGGACTATTTTTTAACCAAAATAAATAGCGCTGAGCGTTAAATGGCACAGTCATGACCGTTTTTTTTAACTTACGTGTACATATACCATTATAAACATTTTGTTCAAAACACATTTTTCAATTAAAGGTCAACGATATTGCACATCAAAACGTGTAATAGCATTAAAATAACGAAGACGGGACCAAAATCCGTTTCATGAAGTTTTTCGCGCCAATATTAGGCCTACTCGCCCCATTTTGCAAATGAGCGGCGTTTGCAAGACCTCCAGAAAATTGGGAAGCTTTCGATAATAAAATGAACCCTTTCATTACACAATAAATCATAATTGCAGTGCACTTGAATTACCGTATTTGATATATGGAATAAGAAGACTCACTTGCTGTTGTGCATTCTGGGGCTGGCCAGAGTGTGTGTTTTATTACAGGTTGAGCTTGAATTAACTGGACAGGAAAAACTTGCCTCCTTCTGCACAGTTCCTTCTGAAATGACGTAAGGGTAAAACGTTGTGCAGGTATGAGATATATAGTTGATTGACAAATACAATGCAACACAACACTTAATTGCGGTATATGATGTTATCGCTCATATAAAGGCAATGTCTCGCTTGTGACATAAAACTCACTTTCAATCCTAACACAGATCTTAGGTCACTCATTACGTCACTTGCCTGTCATATTCGTCAACATACCGTGCACAAATATTGAAGCTAAAATTTGCGATACAAATCGAACTAACCGCTGGAAACCACCTCTATGTCAGCTTTATTCAAAACCAGCCCTACGTTGAAGTCAGACACAGACGACGGCCTTGATGGTAAATCTCCCATCATTTCGTACTCAGCTTGCCACGACAGCATTAGGTCTGTCAAGTTGATTTTATTGGTGTATACATTGACAAGGTTTGAAGTCTCCGTAGTGTTGCTATAGTTAAAGGGTCGCTTGTTTATTCCACTCAGTGAAATCCGCACTGTCTTAATTTGAGGCTCCTGGATTTTTCCACTGACTGAATTGAAAATTAAATAAATGTATAGATAAAGAGAGAGAAACTAAGTTTGTTATTTTGTTTTTTAGTCCCTCTTATAAAACTACAACAGGAGATCGAAACCCCCTTGACAAAGAATCGATACGTCACTACGTGATGTCTCCTAGGTAGAAACCACGCTTTAAATGATCTACATGTAGGCCTACATTTAAAATATCTAAATTAAATTGATAGATAGGTGAAATATTATCAAACTGAAAAACAAAAACAATTCCTAAAATTACGTACTTGTATTACAATTCTCGCCACTAAATCCAGCAGTGCACACACAACGACCAGTGTCGGGGACACAGAATCCCGGAAAGCAATCTTTTCCGACACACAAATCTTGACATTTATGAAATAAAACAAAGGATATGACATTTGATCTAATAACATAGTTATGTTTGTTATATGTGAAAAATATATTCCGATTTCTTTTTTTTTAATCAACGTCACTTATTTAAAGTAAGTTCGCCTTTCTTTCGTGCATTTCATCAGGAGAAAAAGAAAAAGAAAAGACGGTAAACATAGCACGCTGAATAAAAAAAAATTAATTTTAATGTTTTAAAAAACAGATATGGTTTTGTTTGTACTTACTTGGGCTCACAGTGGGGAGGTGGTCTCCAACATTTATCTCTGAAAAGGAGAACAAGCTTGCGTAAATGTCTATGTGATAGGAATATAGACCCTGCGATTGTCTAAGCAACACACCCAAACACAATTGAACAATGTTATCCTATTACCTACCCATTTTTATTATTCTATCACCTACCCGTTTAACACAATGCAAACTGCTCGAAAATTTCTGACAGGATCTAAAACTCAGGATACCTTTGGTTTACAAAGGCACGTTCACAACTGGACCAATTTAGACGAAATATTGACTTAAGTACGTCAATGAGAAAATTGTGTCAAAGTGTCACAAGATTGGAAATTCAAACCATGTGGAGTCACTTAATCTACATCGAGTCTAAGTCTACGTTAAGTCTAAGATGTGAAATATTATCAAAATAAAAAAAAACACAGTTCATAAAATTACAACAAAGTCTGCTTTTTGAGAGAGCACCTACCCTTGATTACAATCGCCTCATTCCCAGCCCTATCTGAAACTTTCAAGACCACGGACCATAATCCGCTATTCACATACTGTTTTATCCATGGATCCCCGTGTTTCCATTGTCCAGACACCACGGCAGAACCATCTTGAGTGTTGCCACGATATATCGTGTAATTGTAATTGGCAATTCCGGATAGGGCGTCAACCCAGTTTGCCCACTGGATCTCTAACTGAACCTATAAAATAGAGCTACTCAGTATGTTCTATAGAGATAGTAGTAGCAGCAGGTCCAGTTTGTAGTCTCATTCGCGCACCCTTCAAACTTAAACTTTATTTAGAGAGAACAGCAAAGGAGGGATACTAGCACTTTGATTTCATCTGTTATAAACATTAGGTGAAGCAACTAGCTCAATTAAGTAAAACACGTCCACGTTAATTTTGAGATGAAAAATAACGCTGTTTCACCACAATGACATGCGCGTTTTTCAAACACATGTCGTTATCGGGTACTTTTATCTGAGAGGTTTAGTGGGTTTTTTTTTTTTTTTTTTTTGACTGACTTGGGGAAGTGCACGTAAGAATAGATCAATTCTGCCAGCTCCATAACTTCTATTCTGAACACAGCCTCAACGAATTTTCAAGATGATTTCTCGTTCAACTCTGATTTGTACTGTATAAAATCGAAATGAATATAAGGATTTTTTTTTTCGCAAATAATTTGCGTTCTTTTCCTATCAGTTGTATTAAAAAAATGACCGAATATTACCATTTGTAAACGTGTCCTAATAATTAAAAGCTTATAAACAAGAAAGGATATGGAAATTACTATTATGGATAGAAAACGTCGGATGATATAAGCTTACCTGGCCATTCATTTTTGCAACAGTCAACATCAAGGTAGAGTTAGTCTCTGAACATAGGCCAATGTCACGGCACAAATGTTTCGGCTCTTGATAGTCAAAGAAAAAAGTCAGTTTTCTGGTTGCCGAGCGTCCAGTGAAGTACCTTTTTGTTACTCTGTTAGGGGTGACATCCTTGTTGACCACTTCTTTGTAACCACCATTGACAGTTGACATGTCGACTTCCAATCTAAAAGTTGCAAAACAGCACATTTTGTTGATGTAAAAAAATTCCATCGCCTGGTTGTAACATCTCATTAATATACCCTCCCCCCTTCCCCTCCCCCCCCCCAAAGGAAAAAAAAAGAGAGAGAGAGAAAAGAAAGAAAAAGAAAAAAGTTCAATATAATACAATGTTATTTCTTATAACACTATATCACGGTTTTGACTGTCATACATGACATTTTGACATAGTGACTATTGGCCCTTAATCGCACTGTTATACAATCAGACTCCTACCTGTCACCGTGCCTCACCGCGTGCGTGAAGCTATGCTCAACGCTACAGTCGGATACACCTTGGTTCGGGTTGTCACGACTGTCACCGTTGTTACACACGATATACCGTGAGAAAACCGGCGTCGCATCTAAAACAGAATCAATACAGTATGCTTTATAACAGTTCTCTTTAAGGCTTATTATGTTTTTTTTATACACTCATCCTATAAATGTAGATCTACGCACAAATTTTTTTTCAGAACAAATTGAGATATTCACACACACGTATATAAACTTTTCAGATCAGTTTTTAAATTTTGTTTGGGTCATCTCTATTATTAGTTTACGAGTGTAGTTTTGAATTGGGCTGTTCTCTTTGATAACTAATATCATCTTGCTGTTATAATATAATATAATATAATATAATATAATATAATATAATATAATATAATATAATATCTCCACCATTCTTAATTAATTAATCAATTAATTAATTAATTAATTTATGGAGCACCACCAAAATCTAACAGATTTTAAGTCCATTTTTCACCTATCCTAAGAACTTTATAATAATCCGCCCATGAATTCTTAAGATATTTTATTAACTACCGATCCTACACAGCGAAAACATAACCCCCTGGGGGAGGTGATTTATGTAATGTTTCTCAATTTTTAAATACGCTTTTTGATATTAAAATAATTTTCATAGGCACAGTGGTAGCTTTCGTTGAAAAAAAGGCACCCTTTGCCGTAAAAAGAAAAAGTCACGGGGAAAATTTTGTCAGTGCTTTTTGGTAGTCTTTTTTTGAAAGGGGTCGGAAAATCAATAATCATTATCAAAATATTTTGAAAGAGGGCAATGAATTGGAAACTCATTCAAAAGAAATAAAAAGATATTGACAAAAAATCTTTGGAGAAAAACATATGGTTGCATTGCCACTGTTTGCAAAATCATTGTATAACAACGGCGCTTCCTGCTGGTTTTAAAATAAAGATCAACTTCTGCCCCACTGGATAAGAATGTTTTTTTCAAGGCCAAATACACTGCGTTGTTTGTGTTATTATGACACCGTTAACCTTACCCCTTCGTTTCAGTCTAAGCCACACGTTCCCACTCACGACCCCGAGTACCATACTGCGAATGTAAGACGGCTCAGGCGGCGGCGAAGAAAACCTGTACGCACTCGCCCATTTCACTTTCACGTGGTTCCAATCTTGTTGTTTGACGAAGACAGTGGTTGCAATTCGGCAGCGGCCAGTGGCCTCTAGGTGATCCTGGCTATCAATACGGTCGCTAAGAGTGGCCTCACAAGATGTGAACCCCGGAGTCTGCACGTTTGTGATCACTAAACCAGGAAAAATGGGAATGTTTTTGGCAAGGCTTAACCATTTCAAAGATTTGTTAAAGATAAACTTATAATTAGTGAAGCTGTCACAAAAATGGGAAATTAAAAGCGTTGTTCAATAGACCCTATAGAGGAAGAACTTGATAAACAGCATTCTAATTTCTATGAAATTCCCTGTATTCACCTTATATATGCATCCCTAAGAGAGAGAGAGAGGGAGAGGGGTGGGGGGTTTGATTTCAGACTTACTTGTTGCACAATGCGGCCCGCCGAATCCGGTGACACACCTGCAATTGTTGCCGGTGACACATGTTCCGGGATAACAAGGATTCTGCCAAGAGCACTGACCTATAATGCCCATAATTTATTTAGCTATACGTGTTACGGAGCTGCTTTTCTCTTCTGGTCAAAATAATACACTAGTAATATAGTGATATAATTTGGAAGATAAATTGAAATCATAAACATGCTCCACACAAGGTCGGAGGTTTAGGGGGATTCGATGCGATATAAACGTCTACAATCGGGAAATAGATGTTTTCCCCGTTTCTTTTATATTGAAAACTTTTTTGATAAAAGTGCAATAAAGATTACCACTGGAAGCGAAAACTCACTGTTCTGACAGTAAGAGCCATAGTGTGTAGTAGGGCATCTACAAGTATTGGGTGCTACACAAGTTCCACCATTTCGGCAACTGACACTGCAAACAGCTGAAAAGTACATGTATAATTTATCTATACTGCACACTATTTAGTCATGATCATTCCCATTACACTTAAAGATACAGTAGATTCATTATTGGGGCGAGAAACACCATTGTAGAAAGTTTTTCTTTTCAAGCCCGGAGTTTAGTCTATACTTTCTATTCGTGTTATATTAAAACAATGTACACGTCTTCTACTGTTTTATTTTTAAAATGTTCAAGCTATGACATCAACTGTACAAGGTACATGCCCAAATAATTTGATCAACAAATCGAGTATGAGGAGGGGGACTTAGATTTATTTAAAAACAGCTGTCCTATTTTCTCCCTTTTTTTCCTTGTTGAACCGTGTACCCGGTAGACATATACATGTACATGCACTTACGGATAATACAGGCATTTGACGAGTCAGAGGTCCAACCAGTGCAGCACCTTTGACGATATTCTGTGTGTGTGGTTGTATAATAAGTTGTTCTCCCACACCTAGAAAACAGACCGACCCAGAAAAAAAGAATATTGCTTTAACTCTCAATGTACTGTACTGTACCAACTAAAGCTCGACGATGTATGTTAATTTTAATCCTTTAAAATGGTTAAGCGTTTGGATTATCCATACCCTTTACCAGTGCCACAGATTAATATTTCATGGGTTGATTTTAGATATTCACAGATATGTATTTACTGGTATTTCAATGATGGGACTTCTGCACTGTGCTTGCATCAGAGAAAAGGGCGCACAATAAAATCTGCAGGCCCTGGTAGAGGGTAGATTATAAATGAGAAATCATCTTTTTATGTTTGGTAATCTTCAAGTAGTTTATTAATTGTAAAGCAAATACTGACCTACTCCACCACCCACACCTGTATGTGGAATAATAACTTCTGGTTGTTCTCCCTACCAAGGTATACGTGCACACGTGTCCACTAAAACAAATCAAAACATTTATGGATTACACAGGGAATTTTTCTGGCGTGTAATAGAAAAAACTTTGCTCTACAGTGTTTGAAATTATCCGGAATACACCTGTGTTTTCAAGTTTATTAGTGCCGCATTTACATATCATTAAGCATTTCTAATTTCTGGTGAAAAAACAGTTATGCGAGTAAAAATACACATTTGAGCAAGAACTATGATTTCATCGATTGAAATGGATGAAATGTGTCTTTTAGAACCAGAATATATCCTAATAATGAAGTTTTAACTGTCCAAAAATCCATGAACTGTTCCTCTCTTTAAAAAATAACTGAAACGTAGGTTTGAATAACCCCCCTCCAAAAAAAGCAGCGTCAGAAAGTAATCTTCTCAGTATCACTTTTAATATTATTTAAAACTTACGTGTACGTTGGGGAAGTTAAGGACGGCACGATATATATCACCAGAATAAGCAGGAGCGACAATTCGTGTCCCACACCCATGGCGGCAACCAGGAAGTGAAGTGAAAAAATACTGGACTGCAACAGCAAATATCGATCAGCCCTTTTTAATGGCTACAAAGATTGCCTTTTATTCATAAGAAAATACTTTGGTGGAGCTCGTGTAGACTCGATTTCAAGACCAATGGAAACAACCAGGAAGAGAAATGAAAAAAAAAAAAAAGAAATGCGCGTCAGCAAGTATTGTCCTTTTTAAGACTACAGCTACAAAGGTCGTAATTTGTATATAATAAAAATCATAGTGAAACTAGCGTGCTAGCTAATGCCAACCTGGATAAACACTTACGGTAATTACTCGATCTTTTCAAAGTGGGGAAAGCTGTGAATTTTACAAATACTGTTTTTTTTTAGGTTATAATTTCTAAAAATCAGAAAATTTCTGTTGATTGGTGGCAACGAAATTGAAAGGCAGGTTAGTCTATAGTTCTATTCTGTGCAGTACAAGCACCACAAATGCTCTATAAAAATATAATTTTCTGATTATAAAATAACAGTATCTTAAAGTTTGCTAATTTTTGCCCATTAAAAAGATCGAATCATTGTCGTATGTCAGGCTGCGGAGATATTACTGATAGATACACCGATCTCGTGCAGGTGACAGTGCGTGCACCTTTTGTTCGCAAACAACTATTTGTACTCCATGTGTATCTACACCAAGCTGATGAATACCTTTTGCCTTTTATGTCTCTTCACAAAAATAACTGCTCCACCTTTTGTGTTGATAGTTGTATGTGGATCATGAAAGGTTTATATATTATGCGTCACTACAAAAACGGTTTTCTGATTTTAGTCCTTGTTATTTTAGTTTTGAATGGAATTGTCCTACCCATTATTTGTTAAAAATACACCAAGGTTTATAAACTGCCAGGTACAGAATACTGATTGACCTCAAAGTGCCATTTAAGCTCAAAAAGGGAACAATGCAATGATTAAAAAAGATAGACCTCAGACTAGGCTGGGTTTGAGTCGCTTCTTAGCAAGGTATACATAAAATGCAAATCTTATAAAAACTAAGGTAAGAGTGGGGGAAGGGGTTGGAGGGGGTGGGAATATGTTTTTTTTTTATGTAATTTCAGTCACTGACTGAGAAGTAGGAGGCAGTTGTGGTAGTGAAGTACCAAAAGCATGACAAACTGACCTTGAGCAATTGAAAATATACCTGTAAAGCAACCACAAAATGCTCATTAAAAAAAACAAAAACAAAAACAATTGAAAAAAATGGAAACAAACAAATAAACAAACAAATTGCTGAAGCACTTTACTGCAAAAAGGTAAATTGTTTTAATTGTAATAAGTTCAACTTTTATCTTAGAGTGATAATAACTGTCATAAGTTCATCAAAAATGTGAATTAATAAATTATAGATTATTATATATTTTTATTATCAAACCATTTGACACAAGATACTAGGAACCATCAACTTATCAAAACTGTGTCTACCAAAGCTTTAAAGCCTAATATATATATATACTTTCAATAAGGTTAAGACTTAATATAGCACCTGCTGTTTTGTCTCCAGCACACACAAATGCACTTTTTAAATTTGTTTTCATTATATACGCTAGAACTACTTATTTTGGGTTACATATCACATTCTCTATTTTGTTACATATTTTACCTCTGCATTACTCATATCCAGTAATAGTAATTGACAATTAACCAAATGAAATGGTGTAAAATAACAAAACACATAAGCTTAAAAGCATCCAATTGCAATGGCAGTTATTGTTCATTTTCCATCCAGAATATGTATAGTTTCCATACAGCATGCAAGTTATGGGTATATGCAATATGTCTCAGAGGCAGACCACTACATTGCAACATTTCTGTAAAAAAGAATGAAGTCAGGAAGAAAGCTACTACATGTACTTTGACTTAAGTTACTTTGGATTACTGACCACTATTATCACTGTTCAAGAGCATGGTGGGGGACAATACAGGTACACTTTCTGCATGAAAAGGTGGGGATAATATATATTGTATGTAAGGCTTCATTCACATGGAAAGTCTATTTTCTAAATTCTATTTTCTATTCGCGGTTTGTTTTGTGATCAGGATCTGTGCCCTGAATATCCCGCGGCGTAATTACTGGCAGCGCGAGCCAGTTACTTATACAAAGCTGTAATTAATTCTCGGATGTGCTTGGAGGAAATTCTGATACCTTGACGCAAGCGCAGTAGTATCTCTAAGATGTGAAGTTCATCAGTTTAGTTGTGATGACTCAAGCATACAGATGCGTAATATGTACAAAATCGACAAACACATTTTTCAAAGCAATTGCGGTGGCCATTAACTTGCTAACTTCCTACTGCACATGCGTCAAGGTATCAGAATCTCCTCCGAGCACAGCCGAGAGTTAATTACAGCTTTGTATAAGTAACTGGCTCGTGCTGCCAGTAATTACGCTGCAGGATTTTCAGGGCACAGACCCTGATCACAAAACATACCGCGAATAGAAAATAGAATTTAGAAAATAGACTTTCCATGTGAATGAAGCCTAAATATGCATGTTTTAAGCAGTAAAGGCAGCTATTTCGAGTCTTCTAAAGACTGCAAAAAAAATCTTTTTATCAGTGTCCGGTAATCAGTCCTTATTTCAATCTCCAAAGAGTAATTAGTTCTTAATTCCATCTCCAATGCAAGACACATGTTCACAGCTACTCTTATAAACCATAGTATATGCCACTGTCATCTGGGGGAGGGTGGAAGAAATCATTCAACTGGTTCTTGATCTGTTGGAATGATGGACGCTTGCTTGGGTCATGGTCCATGCATTTCAGCATCACTTGGTTGTAGCTGCAATGGATCATATTTGTTTAATAGCAGAGAGTTTTTGATCTGTGGTCTTGTAGCAATATTGTCATCCTCTTAATCTGTGAGCTTATAAAATGTATAACATATTAGCATTCAGCAGAGTTAAGCTGCAGTGATGCATATCAAAATCCCAACTAATGCAATTTGAACACTTGGAGGCTCAACTGGTCAAACACACTTACATATCATCTGGGCACTCTACAGGTTTGTCTGGGCGGGTTCCACTCTCCAGCAGAGTTATCAGTTTGTCCTTGTGTCCAGTAGGATAAGGAAGGTCACCTAAAATGTTAAGCACAACATGGATAGTGTAATGTGTTAGATGTGACATTGCGTTTGACAGTCAGTTTTGATGTAAACAAGCTGCATGCAGTTGACTTAGTAATCACTATTGAATATATTAGAAAGCTACGAATATTTGTTTAGAACATGCAGAGCTCAATCAACCATGAAATTCAAACATTTTAATACAGATCATTTTTGCTGAAGACACACCCAGGCTGTATATCTCCCATAAAGTGATACCAAAGGCCCAGACATCAGACGCAGTGGTATATTTCAGCTGTGGATCCTGCAGAATTTCCAAGGCCATCCATTTGGTGGGTAAACGACTCTGATGATACAAAAAGACAATGATAACCATTACAACAATTATTTTCATCAATATGGAACAGATAACAAATTTTTTGTAAGAAAAATATCAAACCATTATTTATAAAGCATATTTTCTCATAACTACACACTTTTGTTAGAAAGCAAAATACCTTGTTTTTGGCTGCATCTTTTCCCTCAGGACCAAATCCCATCACCTTGGCAACCATTTTACCATTGAGGAGGACATTCTTAGACATCAGTCTCTTGTGGACAATCTTGAAAGAGAAAAAGAACAAAATGCAACAATTTAATATCAAACTTGGTAAAAGAAATTTCGATACAGAAAAAGAACACATAACAGTGACTGTAGTAAACAAGGGCATGATAGCCTTGGGTATTAAATTCACTGAAATCAGGTAAATCCTCTCAACCAGTACTACTTATTTTACAAAAAAAAAGTTATCTACAAGAAACTGTGTACTCCCCTCCCCCAAATATCCAGGCGAGGTTGACTGAAGGGATTGAAAACACTGTAATTATCAAGTTTCTTAAGTTTTAGAAGTTTTCAACTTTCAGAATAAAAACTGGATCCTGAACAGGTCATGAAATAATACTGATCTTGATCATGAAGTCGACGTAAAATTTGTGACATAATTAGTTACCATGTTATTACTCAGATGTTCCATCCCTGCTGCTATTTGTACAGCATACTCCGTCATACGATCAGCTGTGTCAACGCTCAGTTCACCTCCCTTTGCCTTCTGTGCCAGCAACCAGTCACGAAGGGTGCCATTTTTGCAGTACTCCAAGACCATGTATGGACCTGTAACAAATTTTGATTACCGCTGCAATATATATGTGGTATTTTGCCACTAACAAAATTTTTCTGCTTTTTTTTGTGAAATTTTTATACTGTGATTACTATACTAGCAGTCATAATTATCTAATAACAATTCCATGTATGTATACAAAAAGCTATAATGGAAGTGCCTGTATTGATGCAGAAGCAGAAATTGACCAAACTGGATATAAATGAAGCACATACTAGTAGATATTATTTTCTTTGAGAATCAGATAGGTAAATTTTATGGATCAAATATTTGCCTTTGCCACAATGGCACTTTATCTGCTACCTTGTTACACATGTGTAGGGAAATATTCTGATATTGACTGTACTAGAGCTGATTTTACAACTGATTTAAAATAAATAAGACTGTAATGAAATAAATAAGACTCACAAATAAGTAAGACTGGACAAAGCATTGGTCACTCTTATGATTACCTGTCTGGAAGTCATCGGTCACCTTTCCGAGCATGGCCAGAACATTCTCATGACGAGGAACATCTCCAACAAACTTGATCTTATCCAACATCAACTGCCTGTCTGTTATGCTCTTGGCATCTGAAAAGTTTGGGATTAACAGAAAAGCATATTTAAAATAAAATTACAACCAAGGTTTAGAAAACTGCTTGGCCTTCATATCACATATAATCATCATAGGATTCTAAATGTCTTTTGTATAATGAAACCTGACTTTTTCATTTTACAATAAATATAATGATTTGTTACAAACACACAAAGTAAACTGTCCAACTGAGAATGACAGCTTTCTAATATTGTATAATACATAATCACAAAGTCGGAAGTCTAAATATAAAATTTACCTTTCAACATTTTTGCAATAACTGCCATAGAATTCTGTCTATCAGGAGTCCACTCAGCATGTCTAATTATGGCAAAATGTCCATAGCAGAGGGTGTCTCCCAGAACAATATGGCTGCTGGAAATTTCCACACTTCTGCCGTATGCCTCACTCTCATAGTAAATGCCCTGGTCTTCATCTTCATCATATGTGTCATTATGGTACTATAATGTATAAAAGTCTTTGTAACAAATAAGAATTTCACTGGACTTAATTCACCACTGAAGTTATGTACTGGCAGAAGGAAATATCAATGCATGCGGCTCATATTAGTAATGCAATTGTCCCTATCACTTTAATTAATCCCATTCCACTTAAATTTTTTCTCACTTTATTTCCCTTTATATCTAAAGTTACAACAATTTGCGGCCAAGTGGTTTGACACGCAAATATTTGAGGTATAAAACCAGGTAGCAGCTAGAAAAAAACAGAGTTTTAGATTCTAAAACTAAGCTTGTAGTGAACTTTTAATTAGTGCTGCTAACATAAATTTGAATACATGTCATTTACATATTTGTTCAATTATAAATATATCCAGAAGGATCTAGCATGACAGTTTGCATGCAGTGAACTATTAATAGTATTGAGAGCTAATTTCCAAATATGTGATTTACATATATTCGTTAATGCAAATTGTATCCACAGTTAAATTTTAAGATCTTAAGGCATGGCATGTCGCATGTCAGTAATAGAAGTTAATCTAAAATGTAAATGAAGTTCAGGTATAAAAGTAGACCGACAGACTGAGGAGGGGGAGAGATAGTTATAGATACGGTAGAAGAGACCTGAGTCTTCAGTCGCTTGAATAAACCATGTAGCAGAAAACTATAACTGCCTGTCTCAGTTGTCTTATTGGTGAAAATGTAACTCTTAGAACAAGTGTATAACCACCGACTGGTTATTACAAGCTGTGGTGTTGTGTAGCTTTTCTCTCCGGCAATAACAAAAATCTCAAAACAGAATCATGTGCAAGCTGTTGCGCCAAATCTTCTTACAGATACTGCGGGGTATAATTTAGTCTAAGGGCTCTAATCCGTCTACTGAAGATTTTAAAGGTTCGGTCAATGACTTGACTTTGGTCATGCCCGGAGAGAAAAGCAACACAACAAAATGAACTGGATGTAATGTACACTTACAACTGCAGTTGCATATTCATGCCTTTTTTTTGGTTGCCAAAATTTTAACTTTTCGTCTTTCCACAACCAAGGATAACCATGTCTCCGTCTCACGACTGCCACGGCTCCCAACGCAACCACAGCAACAACCAGGATGAAGAAGAAGATTGGCACTAAAATATATAAGTCAGGATTAAAATATAAAATAAGAAACAAATCATGAAACAATGTAAACACACAGGCAAAAAGATATGCAGATAGCATGGCTGGGTCTATTAATACCAAGGGTGGATGGAAGCTGTTGTCAGAATTTTTCAAATACACATTGACCAGCATCTGTTTTTATGAAGGAAGACTTTCAAAAGTGGAGGAAGAATCAAAAAAGGTAATTTGGAAGATTGTTATAAAATGTGTATGGATCTGCCCTTGAATATTGTACTATAGAAAAAAGTGACGTACCTGTTAGAAGTCCACTTTGATCCCCTCCACCATCACTTGGTACGTTTCCAAGCAAAGCTGCCACTCTTGGACTGGTCAAATCAATATCTTAAAAGATTAAAAAGTACACTCATTGTATACTCATTATATCTGATAAATTGTAAGAAATATTCAACATAAAATATTACGCTGTCAAATATTAATTCCTACCTTTTGTAACCAATTTGTTTGTAGCAATAAAAATTAGCATCATTACACCTGGCACATGACTACAGTTACAATAACTTCAATTACAGGAGGAAATCTAGATGAAATGTTGGCAGGTGCTCATACCATATTTTTCCACTTGTTATTTGTGAAACTACAACTGGATGAATCAAAATATGCAGTTTGATTATCACACAATGTTTATATCAGTTCTATTTACCGCGTCTCACTCTAATATTATTCCCAGCCTTATCCAGCACTTGGAGCACAACTGTAAATGCAGCTTTATCACTTTTCACATCATATGTTGGAAACCTGTCTCCTGCTGTCCAAGAGCCATTTGCAAGAGGGGCATCCCCCAATCCTATCTTCTTGGTACCAAGGTAGCTGTAAATGAAGTAGTGGAAATTTGCAACACCAGACAATGCATCCTTCCAGTTATCACCCCATGATAAGGTCAAAAGTATTTCTTTCTGAAAATGAGAAAAAAATTAAATGCATGAAAAGAATCAAAGTTTTGCCAGTATTTACGATTTTTGACAAATACTTATATATTAATTTGAATTGGCTAACGAAAATGAGAAATTTTTCATCATATTTTTTTCCCATTTTTATTTATTTGTCAACTTCACCTTACTCAAACATTTAATCATCATTTCTTTTTTCTGTCCAAGATTCTGCACCTTTTTTTTCCTCACTACAAGCCTTCAATCATGTGTGATATCAAAAATGGATTTCTTTTTGAAGTTGATATTCTCTTGTGATGACATAGGCAAGCCATAAATATTTCATCAATCAAAATACTTGAGGGCAAAAAAAAGGGGGGGGGGGAATAGAAACAGTGAGGGCAAGGTCAATCCCCAAACATATACCATCCTTTCAACTGCAACTGACCTTATTAACACTAATTTGTTGTCCAATTGCTACTTTCAATTCTTCATCTTCACATTTCCCAGAGCCAGCAGCACAGTTATTATATGGAGCCTCGGTATCATAGTGGATGTTGATTTGGCGCTGAACTGTTTTTCCTTGGTATTTAATGTTTTGCCCAGAAGCAATCTTGTGGCCACCATTTTCAGCTTTCAGGACAATTTTTAGTCTGTAAAATTGATAAACCTTTTTTATTTTTTTTTGGGGGGGGGGGGGGATTAGTGTCTAGAAAGCAAATATAGTTCTCCTATCTTCAATTCATGTTTTAAACATCACTTAAATCCAATAATGCTGTACAATAGCACTTTTAAAGAATTTTCGTGAGTAATTGAAAAAAATCCATATCAATGAATATGACTTACCTGTCGTGGTCTTTTCGAGATCCATACAGTCTGTGGGTTTGGCTGCAGGATACAAAGGACTCCAAAGAGGTGTCAGCTTTAAGACAGTCCAGAGTCGCCTCTTTCTTTGTGCTGCCACCTGGTATCATCATTTTATAAATTTAAAAAATAATATCTTCTTTTATATTTTGAATTGTGAAAACTATGATTCAAATTGCTAGTCAAATATGTTTAAATTTCTACAAAACAATTTTTAAAATCATACTATACATTTATTTTTGCTGCCATTGTCAAAATACACCAGTCATTCTACTATTTCATAATTAATCAACATCAATTTATATGGAGCATTCCTTTTATTAATAACATTGTATTCTATGCTTTCTTGTTAAGTAGTGAAAATATAAATGTAAAAACAATATTGGGCTCAAAAAATTGTTATCATTTAAGAATATAAAAAACTTAAGGTTTTATGAAAGCTTTCATTTTAACTTTGAGCTGAAAAACCTACCAGCTGACTCAATTTCTAGTTCAGCCTTAGATGAAACAAGTCCTATCTGGAAGTCTGACACAGATGGTGGTCTTGATGGCAAATCCCCCATCATTCTGTATTCTGCCTCCCATGACAACTTCAAATCTGCCAAGTCAAGCTTATTGGTGTACAGATTAATGATGTTTGATTCTTCTGCTGCATTCTCATACACATAGGGTAGGCTGTGATTTGCAGTCAGCATAATCTGTATTGTCTTGATGGTAGGATCCTGGATATCTCCACTGACTATAAGAAATTATACAGTGGAATTACTGGTACATTGTTGTTCAGAATTTAAGTTGACTGAAAAGGGCATTCAGATAGAGACACAAAGCATCAGTATTCTTAGGAAAAATGAATTTATTTTAGGATTTTCAAAACGTGAAAAATTACATATATTTATATATATTCGTATAAAAATTGATATATGAAATTGACATAAGCTTAGAAAATGGCTTAAAAAAGATTTCATATAGCTTTGGGGTATGCAAGCCAAAAGATGTAAATAAATGGGCACTGGAAATTTTCTCTGTCTAAAAATAAAGAAAAATCTTACTTGTATTACAGTTGTCTCCACTAAATCCAGCTGTGCAGATACAATTTCCAGTGTCAGGGACACAGAATCCTGGGTAGCAGTTTTGACTGGGGCAAAAATCTAAATATTATAAGAAAATAAAAAAAGGGAAATATGTATATTCAAACTCTAATGTCACATTTTATTTGGAACAAACAACTTGGCAACATTCCAACAATGCTATCCTGGCAGAACTTCACCCAAAAGGATAACAGTTAATTAAGATTCCAAGCATGAAATAGCTTTTTTAAAATAATTGTTACACATACAGGTTCTATATCCTTGAGCAATGCTGATTTGATCAACTTACTTGGACTGACAGTAGGGAGGTGCTCGTCAACATTGATCTCTAAAATATTATACATTGTTAAAATTATTATACCTTTAAAATCGTTGACATTTTTAAATGATACATTGCTGCTATCTGTATTTGGAAATAGTTCTGCATTATATTATTTTCAGTTGTACTGTATTACTTTTGCATACATCGCAACTAGCACCCCATTTCCATAGATTAGATCGACCTACTTTAGATCGACCTAACTCCCTGGGGGTTCACGCTAAATAGCTGTCAGCCGGGCAGACACGCAAGTTAATTACCCCTTACAGCTTGTAGTAGGCGGGGACGGACACTTAAGGGGGATTATCTGAAAGTAACCTAGTGAGACTCCCCGCGGTGATAGATCGATCTAAAGTTGTGGGAATAGACCCTAGGATGTACTATAATCACCTTTAGACACAGTTGCTTCATTTCCAGCTCTGTCCAAAACTTTCAGAAGAACAGCATAAGTTCCTGTGTTCACAATGTACACCGGCCATGGATTCCCACTTCTCCATTCTTTCTTATGTACAGATAAACCACTTTGTATGCTGCCACGGATGATGGTGTAGACATACTTCTCAATACCAGATGTTACATCTACCCAGTTAGCCCACTGGATCTCCAGCTGAGGCTGTCATAGAGAAACACTGACTGGTTATCTCTTCGATCTTATTTGTAATTCGACTTGCACATCATACTCATATTGAAATTTTCAACCAAAAACAAAAAGGTGTTTCACTAAAGTTTAATGACATGCATCTAAAAAAGGTGAATTTCAAGAAAAAGGGTATGCATGAATTGCGCATGCCTTATTTCATCACATCGTTCTATAAATCCAAAATATTAATAGTAAATATGATAAATTATATTACCTGGGTTCCATTTTTTGCCACATAAGTCATTAAGGCAGAGTCTTTTTCTGCACATTTATCCAGGTCACGGCAAATATGCTTTGGTTCCTCAAAGTCGAAAATGTAGGTGAAATTTCTTGTTGCATCTCGTCCTTTGATTGCATGGTTTTTTACTAAATTAGTATCAGTATTTAATACTACCTTGTAGCCTCCATTCCTGCTTGATATACCCACTTCCAACCTAGGAAAATAAAAAAATTCTTATCATTTGGAAATTGAGAAATAAAAAATGGTGCAAAGAACATGGCCTGAATAATAAACCCACCACCCGAGTTAATCAAGAACATGCATATAGTCAAGTCACAATGTCACAACAAACTTCTCTAACAAACTCTACTTCACAAGGAAATACAATCACATGCAATTTAGTCATATGAGGCCCATTTTAAGTGTCATACACTTTCCCATGTCTTAATAGCAATTTTATACCTCAATTATATATTTTTCTTTATCTATGTAAATTTATACAACTCACCCTTACCTTAATAAAAACCTTCAAGCTTCTTTTGCTGTGTTTTAAATTTAAATTTTAAATATTTAAATTTCTGAACGCTATCACTAGGTATTCACTAGGCAGACAAGTTTTTCGGACTAAAAATCAGCAAACAAAAATTTTATGACATTAAAACCTGAAAGGATCACCTGTCTTCATGTTTTATGGTATGTCTGGGAAAACTGTATTCCACTCTGCAACTGGAGATGCCTTGGTTAGGATTACTTGCACTATCACCATTTCCACAAGGAAGAGTATGAGAAAAAAGGTACCTCTCATCTGAAAAATAAGTAGACTTAACCATTTGGCAAATCATCTTAGAGCCCCATGAGATTCTTGTGTATGTCAATCCAGCAGTCAATTTTTTGGTCTAAATCAAGAGATCCTAGCCAACACATTACTGCACCAAGAGGCTTTTTTGAAGTTATAAGGCTCTAATGGTGGGAGCTAATTTCACAAAACATACTTTATATTTGTAAAATTATAATTTTATCGAAATTGACTTAAAGCTGAAGGTAATGCCAGGAAATAATTAATTATAATACAATATAATATATTGGTGGAGTTTGTATTCAAAAAAATTTTAATGCAAACAGAAGCATATTTAGACTCAACACTAACATAAGGCTATTTTCAGAGAAATTGGCTTGTGAAAAAATGTCCCATCCCTAGATGTGAGACAGGCATCAAGATCTATAATGGCCACTGGGGGTGTTACTTTAGAATGAAAAAATTTGGCGTAGGTCCAAGCACACTATTTTCTTATCAGATATAAAGGCCATAAGAAAAGCTCTTTAAGTTTTAAATCAATTAAATGTATTCTTTTGAATCTATGATAACCATGTCATAGAAAAAAAACTTGCTTTTGTGATATTCACAATCTGCTTACCTTGACTATGCCACCTCAGGTGAGCATTTCCGCTCACAATTCCAAGCAGTATACTCCTAATATAAGAAGGACGAGGTGGTGCTGTGGTCAAATTGTAGTTACTTGTCCACTCTACTTTCACGTGGTTCCAATCCTGTCTCTTCACATAAACTGTTGTGTTATATGGCCAGCTGGCCACTGCCTCTGAATGATCTCGACTTCCTGTCCGGTCACTCAAAGTTGCCTTACAGGATGTAATGTTTGGGCTCTGTGAATCACTGATAACTAATAACACAAATATACAAATGAAATGCAATTGCAAATAGTGTGAATCATTTTAAAAAATGTCTTATTTTCCAGTCAAAACACTAACCACCAATGACTGGAAAATCTACAATTAAAATTATTTATTCTTTTCTTTTTAAAATACCCCAATCTCGTGATTCAAAATGTGATAAATTGTTAGCATTGCAACCAATATACCAATACATTTAAATTTTGTGATTATTGATAGGATGTTTTATGTGTCAGAAAGAGTGTCAAAAAATTCTGGAATGGGTGGATCACTCATTTTTTAGGATTATGTTTGGCAAGAACTTTCTTTAAAAATTTTCATCACTGGCTTCAGATTACAGATTATAGGTTTAAAAAAGCAGCAACATACTGGAAAAAACTTACTACTTCCACAGTGCGCTCCTCCAAATCCAGGCGTACACCTACAGTTAGTACCAGAACTACAAGTACCAGGGTAACATGGGAACTTCCAGGAGCACTGACCTACATAAATGAGATATAGTTTTTATCATGAAAGCAGTTGACAAGTAATTATTTGAATAACCATATCAAATGATTAGTTTTTTGGAAAAAAATTATCTTAAAGTAATAGAATTCAGAACTCCAAAACTCAAGAAACAACTAAATAAGCAATCTGTCTTTTTTTACACAAATTTCATCTGGATTACCTCCAGAGAATAGTCAAAAAAATATATATTAATCAATGTGAATTAAGTACACATACTTAACTGACAGTAAGAACCATAATGTGTGACTGGGCAAATACACACGTTTGGTCTTATGCATGTTCCACCATTTCGACAACTGGGACTGCAAATAGCTGAAACCATTTGAAAATTAAATAACAAAATAACATTTCATAGCTGAATAACAATTTAAAGAACATTATTGCTAGTGTAAATTTGAAACTCAAGTACTTTTGTTTTCTGCCTGCACTTGCTGCAATCAAGTTTGTTTTATGTTTAAGAGGATAAAGACTTTTTCAAACATCTTTCTTAAAATCATTTATCATTTATAAGAAGAGTTGTTGATATCAGACACCTATTTATACTGCTTTTTATTTTGCCTGAAAACTCAAATGGTTTACATACAATATAGACTATAATAGTATATCCAACTCCTCTTATCTTAGAGTTGAAATTGCGACTAGGTATACCTTGTAAAAAAAAAGAACATTTGAATGATGTAAAATATTATCAAGACATATACTTACGGACCACACAGGCTGCATTTCTACTTGTCCAACCTCGACAGCAACGGCTCCGGCGATACGTGTACGGGACACTATGGGACCCACTACTTTTACACCTATCCAACAGAATTTAAAGTAAAAAAAAATACATATTATATCTGGTAAAAGCATGACAATGATTGTGATTTTCATCTGGAAGAAAGCAATAAAAATTAAGATATATGGGAATCAACAACAAGCATGCAGTAAAACGACATAGACTGGGTTCCCATGCCTTGATCTATCCATCTGGATCGACCTAACTCCCTGGGGAGTCTCACTTAATTGCTGTCAACAAACTGTCTTAATGTCTGTCACACCTACCAAATTAGCTAGGGGGTAAAGATAATTACCCCTATAACAGCTTTACTATAGGCATGACAGGCATTTAAACTGGTCAAGTTGACAGCAATTTAGTGAGACTCCCCAGGGAGATAGATTGATCCAAATATATGTGGGAATGGTCCCTTAATTTTAATTGTTAATAAACAAGTCTTTTAAATTCTAAAACAATGAACTGCATTTACAAGTATTTATGATGACTTTGATGACTGAACTTAAGGAAATTCACCAACCTTGACCATCCAAAAAGTCCGCACTTATACGTTTTATAATAGGTGACATATCTTTCAGCTGTTGCAGAGTAGTAGCAGACATGACCACTAGGGATAATGGTATCTATATGANAAAAGCACTACATCTGACGCACGGCGTAAACTCGTACGTTCACTCATAATTTTGGGATTCAAATTTTTGGTAAAATTCTCCTTTTATTTGCCTCCATTGCCTTTATTACTGTTGATTATAAGCACTTCATGTACCTATAAGTCGATTTAATCAATATCAACTTTTTATACTTTCACATTTTTATTACTCTCAACCTACAAATTGCTACTCGCGGTATGTCCTCTACACAAAACAATGACGTAACGTTATCTGCTGTGCACTGAAGCTGGTTAAGAACATTGTGCCTCGTTTCAAATTGTCTTTCAACTTCATATCACACAGACAGAACTTCGAAAATGAGGCCACTGAGAGGGAGACTGTTGGTTACACTTCGATACGAGCGTTCGATTGCAAGCTATGGTAGTTCTTTGCTTCTATGAAAGTGGGTGAAAACAGTGAGTTTATTTGATATTTTGCTGAAATCGCTTGTGAACATAGACAAAATAAAAGGTGAAAATAGGCTGTAAAAACAGCCAGCCCGTCGGGCGGGTAATCTGCAAATCTTACCCGCCCGGCCTGAAAGTTACCAGCCTCGGGCTGGCGGGCAGGCGGCCATTTCATACACTGACATACTAGTAGATATTATTTTCTTTGAGAATCAGATAGGTAAATATGGATCAAATATTTGCCTTTGCCACAATATGGCACTTTATCTGCTACCTTGTTACACATGTGTAGGAAAATATTCTGATATTGACTGTACTAGAGCTGATTTCACAACTAATTTAAATAAATAAGACTGTAATAAAATAAATAAGACTCACATATAAGTAAGACTGGACAAAGCATTGGTCACTCTTATGATTACCTGTCTGGAAGTCATCGGTCACCTTTCCGAGCATGGCCAGAACATTCTCATGACGAGGAACATCTCCAACAAACTTGATCTTATCCAACATCAACTGCCTGTCTGTTATGCTCTTGGCATCTGAAAAGTTTGGGATTAACAGAAAAGCATATTTCAAATAAAATTACATCCAAGGTTTAGGAAACTGCTTGGCCTTCACATCACATATAATCATCATAATATTCTAGATGACTTTTGTACATTGAAATCTAATTGTCTTACAATAAATATAATGATTTGTTACAAACACACAAAGTAAACTGTCCAACTGAGAATGACAGCTTTCTAATATTGTATAATACATAATCACAAAGTCAGTAGTCTAAATATAAAATTTACCTTTCAACATTTTTGCAATAACTGCCATAGAATTCTGTCTATCAGGAGTCCACTCAGCATGTCTAATTATGGCAAAATGTCCATAGCAGAGAGTGTCTCCCAGAACAATATGGCTGCTGGAAATTTCCACACTTCTGCCGTATGCCTCACTCTCATAGTAAATGCCCTGGTCTTCATCTTCATCATATGTGTCATTATGGTACTATAATGTATAAAAGTGTTTGAAACAAATAAGAATTTCACTGGAATTAATTCACCACTGAAGTTATGTAATGGCAGAAGGAAATATCAATGCACGCGGCTCATATTAGTAATGCAATTGTCCCTATTACTTTAATTAATCCCATTCCACTTCAATTTTTTCTCACTTTATTTCCCTTTATCTAAAGTTACAATAATTTGCGGCCAAGTGGTTTGACACGCAAATATTTGAGGTATAAAACCAGGTAGCAGCTAGAAAAAAACAGAGTTTTAGATTCTAAAACTAAGCTGTGGTGTTGTGTTGCTTTTCTCTCTGGCAATAACAAAAATCTCAAAACGGAATCATGTGCGAGCTGTTGCGCCAAATCTTCTTACAGATACTGCGGGGTATAATTTAGTCTGAGGGCTCTAATCCGTCTACTGAAGATTTTAAGGTTCGGTCAATGACTTGACTTGGGTCATGCCCGGAGAGAAAAGCAACACAACAAAATAAACTGGATGCAATGTACACTTACAACTGCAGTTGCATATTCATGCCTTTTTTTTGGTTGCCAAAATTTTAACTTTTCGTCTTTCCACAACCAAGGATAACCATGTCTCCGTCGCACGACTGCCACGGCTCCCAACGCAACCACAGCAACAACCAGGATGAAGAAGAAGATTGGCACTAAAACATAAGTCAGGATTAAAATATACCTATTAAATAAAAACATAAAAAGATAAGAAATGTAAAAATGTACATGTAACAAATAAGAAACAAATCATGAAACAATGTAAACACACAGGCAAAAAGATATGCAGATAGCATGGCTGGGTCTATTAATACCAAGGGTGGATGGAAGCTGTCGTCAGGGCCTTCCAGAAGATGGTCAGAATTTTTCAAATTCACATTGACCAGCATCTGTTTTCATGAAGGAAGACTTTCAAAAGTGGAGGAAGAATAAAAAAAGGTAATTTGGAAGATTGTTATAAAATGTGTCTGGATCTGCCCTTGAATATTGTACTACAGAAAAAAAGTGACATACCTGTTAGAAGTCCACTTTGATCCCCTCCACCATCACTTGGTGCATTTCCAAGCAAAGCTGCCACTCTTGGACTGGTCAAATCAATATCTTAAAAGATGAAAAAGTACACTGATTGTATACTCATTATATCTGATAAATTGAAAAAAAATTCAACATAAAATATTATGCTGTCAAATATTAATTCCTACCTTTTGTAACCAATTTGTTTGTACCAACAAACATTATCATCATTATGCCTGTCACATGACCACAGCGACAATAACTTCAATTACAGAAGGAAATCTATGAAATACAGCTAGATGAAATGTTGGCAGGTGCTCATACCATATTTTTCCACTTGTTATTTGTGAAACTACAACTGGATGAATCAAAATATGCAGTTTGATTATCACACAATGTTTATGTCAGTTCTATTTACCGCGTCTCACTCTAATATTATTCCCAGCCTTATCCAGCACTTGGAGCACAACTGTAAATGCAGCTTTATCACTTTTCACATCATATGTTGGAAACCTGTCTCCAGCTGTCCAAGAGCCATTTGCAAGAGGAGCGTCCTCCAATCCTATCTTCTTGGTACCGAGGTAGCTGTATATGAAGTAGTGGAAATTTGCAATACCAGACAATGCATCCTTCCAGTTATCACCCCATGATAAGGTCAAAAGTATTTCTTTCTGAAAATGAGAAAAAAATGAAATGCATGAAAAGAATCAAAGTTTTGCCAGTATTTACGATTTTTGACAAATACTTATATATTAATTTGAATTGGCTAACGAAAATGAGAAATTTTTCATTATATTTTTTCCCATTTTTATTTATTTGTCAACTTCACCTTACTCAAACATTTAATCATCATTTCTTTTTTCTGTCCAAGATTCTGCACCTTTTTTTCCTCACTACAAGCCTTCGATCATGTGTGATATCAAAAATGGATTTCTTTTTGAAACCAGTGAAGTTGATATTCTCTTTTGATGACATAGGCAAGCCATAAATATTTCATCAATCAAAATACTTGAGGGCAAAAAAAAGGGGGGGGATAGAAACAGTGAGGGCAAGGTCAATCCCCAAACATATACCATCCTTTCAACTGCAACTGACCTTATTAACACTAATTTGTTGTCCAATTGCTACTTTCAATTCTTCATCTTCACATTTCCCAGAGCCAGCAGCACAGTTATAATATGGAGCCTCGGTATCATAGTGGATGTTGATTTGGCGCTGAACTGTTTTTCCTTGGTATTTAATGTTTTGCCCAGAAACAATCTTGTGGCCACCATTTTCAGCTTTCAGGACAATTTTTAGTCTGTAAAATTGATAAACCTTTTTTATTATTATTTTTTTTTTTTTGGGGGGGGGGGATTAGTGTCTAGAAAGCAAATATAGTTCTCCTATCTTCAATTCATGTTTTAAACATCACTTAAATCCAATAATGCTGTACAATAGCACTTTTAAAGAATTTTCGTGAGTAATTGAAAAAAATCCATATCAATGAATATGCCTTACCTGTCGTGGTCTTTTCTAGAACCAGACAGTCTGTGGGTTTGGCTGCAGGGTACAAAGGACTCCAAAGAGGTGTCAGCTTTAAGACAGTCCAGAGTCGCCTCTTTCTTTGTGCTGCCACCTGGTATCATCATTTTATAAATTTAAAAAATAATATCTTCTTTTATATTTTGAATTGTGAAAACTATGATTCAAATTGCTAGTCAAATATGTTTAAATTTTTACAAAACACAATTTTTAAAATCATACTGTACATTTATTTTTGCTGCCATTGTCAAAATACACCAGTCATTCTACTATATCATAATTAATCAACATCAATTTATATGGAGCATTCCTTTTATTAATAATATTGTATTCTATGCTTTCTTGTTAAGTAGTGAAAATATAAATGTAAAAACAATATTGGGCTCAAAAAATTGTTATCATTTAAGAATATAAAAAACTTAAGGTTTTATGAAAGCTTTCATTTTAACTTTGAGCTGAAAAACCTACCAGCTGACTCAATTTCTAGTTCAGCCTTAGATGAAACAAGTCCTATCTGGAAGTCTGACACAGATGGTGGTCTTGATGGCAAATCCCCCATCATTCTGTATTCTGCCTCCCATGACAACTTCAAATATGCCAAATCAAGCCTATTGGTGAACATGTTGATGATGTTTGATTCTACTGCTGCATTCTCATACACAAAGGGAAGGCTGTCATCTGCAGTCAGCATAATCTTTATCATCTTGATGGTAGGATCCTGGATATCTCCACTGACTAAAAGAAATTACACAGTGGAATTACTGGTACATTGATGTTCAGAATTTAAGTTGACTGAAAAGGGCATTCAGATAGAGACACAAAGCATCAGTATTCTTAGGAAAAATGAATTTATTTTAGGATTTTCAAAACGTGAAAAATTACATATATTTATATATATTCGTATAAAAATTGATATATGAAATTGACATAAGCTTAGAAAATGGCTTAAAAAAGATTTCATATAGCTTTGGGGTATGCAAGCCAAAAGATGTAAATAAATGGGCACTGGAAATTTTCTCTGTCTAAAAATAAAGAAAAATCTTACTTGTATTACAGTTGTCTCCACTAAATCCAGCTGTGCAGATACAATTTCCAGTGTCAGGGACACAGAATCCTGGGTAGCAGTTTTGACTGGGGCAAAAATCTAAATATTATAAGAAAATAAAAAAAGGGAAATATGTATATTCAAACTCTAATGTCACATTTTATTTGGAACAAACAACTTGGCAACATTCCAACAATGCTATCCTGGCAGAACTTCACCCAAAAGGATAACAGTTAATTAAGATTCCAAGCATGAAATAGCTTTTTTAAAATAATTGTTACACATACAGGTTCTATATCCTTGAGCAATGCTGATTTGATCAACTTACTTGGACTGACAGTAGGGAGGTGCTCCTCAACATTGATCTCTAAAATATTATACATTGTTAAAATTATTATACCTTTAAAATCATTGACATTTTTAAAATGATACATTGCTGCTATCTGTATATGGAAATAGTTCTGCATTATATTATTTTCAGTTCTACTGTATTACTTTTGCATATATCGCAACTAGGATGTACTTTAATCACCTTTAGACACAGTTGCTTGATTTCCAGCTTTGTCCACAACTTTTAGAAGAACCGCATAAGTTCCTGTATTCACAATGTATATTGGCCATGGATTGCCACTTCTCCATTCCCCAGTGTGTACAGGTGAACCACTTTGTATGGTACCACGGAGAATGGTGTAGACGTACTTCTCAATACCAGATGTCACATCTATCCAGTTAGCCCACTGGATCTCCAGCTGAGGCTGTCATAGAGAAACACTGACTGGTTATCCCTTCGATCTTATTTGTAATTCGACTTGCACATCATACTCATATTGAAATTTTCAACCACAAACAAACAGGTGTTTCACTAAAGTTTAATGGCATGCATCTAAAAAAGGTGAATGTCAAGAAAAAAGGTATGCATGAATTGCCTTATTTCATCACATCGTTCTAAAAATCCAAAATATTAATAGTAAATATGATAAATTATATTACCTGGGTTCCATTTTTTGCCACATAAGTTATTAAGGCAGAGTCTTTTTCTGCACATTTATCCAGGTCACGACAAATATGCTTTGGTTCCTCAAAGTCGAAAATGTAGGTGAAATTTCTTGTTGCATCTCGTCCTTTGATTGCATGGTTTTTTACTAAATTAGCATCTGTATTTAATACTACCTTGTAGCCTCCATTCCTGCTTGATATACCCACTTCCAACCTAGGAAAATAAAAAAAAATTCTTATCATTTGGAAATTGGGAAGTGACATGAGAAATAAAAAATGGTGCAAAGAACATGGCCTGAATAATAAACCCACCACCTGAGTTAATCAAGAACATGCATATAGTCAAGTCACAATGTCACAACAAACTTCTCTAACAAACTCTACTTCACAAGGAAATACAATCACATGCAATTAAGACTTATGAGGCCCATTTTAAGTGTCGTACACTTTCCCATGTCTTAATAGCAATTTTATACCTCAATTTTATATTTTTCTTCATCTATGTAAATTTATACAACTCACCCTTACCTTAATAAAAACCTTATCTAAAAAAAATTAAATTTATACAACTGACCCTTACCTTAATAAAAACCTTAATGCTTCTTTTGCTGTGTTATAAATTTAAATTTTAAATATTTAAATTTCTGAACGCTATCACTAAGTATTCACTAGGCAAACAAGTTTTTCGGACTAAAAATCAGCAAACAAAAATTTTATGACATTAAAACCTGTAAGGATCACCTGTCTTCATGTTTTATGGTATGTCTGGGAAAACTGTATTCCACTCTGCAACTGGAGATGCCTTGGTTAGGATTACTTTCGTTATCACCATTTCCACAAGGAAGAGTCTCAGAAGAAAGGTACCTCTCATCTGAAAAATAGACTTAACCATTTGGCAAATCATATTAGAGCCCCATGAGATTCTTGTGTATGTCAATCCAGCAGTCAATTTTTTGGTCTAAATCAAGAGATCCTAGCCAACACATTACTGCACCAAGAGGCTTTTTTGAAGTTAGGCTCTAATGGTGGGAGCTAATTTCACAAAACATACTTTATATTTGTATAATTATAATTTTATTGAAATTGACTTAAAGCTGAAGGTAATGCCAGGAAATAATTAATTATAATATAATATATTGGTGGGGCTTGTATTAAAAAAAAATTGAATGCAAACAGAAGCATATTTAGACTCAACACTAACATAAGGCTATTTTCAGAGAAATTGGCTAGTGAAAAAATGTCCCATCCCTAGATGTGAGACAGGCATCAAGATATATAATGGCCAACGGGGGTGTTACTTTAGAATAAAAAATTGTGGCGTAGGTCCAATCACACTATTTTCTTATCAGATATAAAGGCCATAAGAAACGCTCTTTAAGTTTTAAAAATCAATTAAATGTATTCTTTTGAATCTATGATAACCATGTCATAGAAAAAAAAAAACTTGCTTTTGTGATATTCACAATCTGCTTACCTTGACTATGCCACCTCAGGTGAGCATTTCCGCTCACAATTCCAAGCAGTATACTCCTAATGTATGAAGGGCGAGGTGGTGCAGTAGTCAAATTGTATCTACTTGTCCACTCTACTTTCAAGTGGTTCCAATCCTGTCTCTTCACATAAACTGTTGTGTTATATGGCCAGCTGGCCACTGCCTCTAAATGATCTCGACTTCCTGTCCGGTCATTCAAAGTTGCCTTACAGGATGTAATGTTTGGGCTCTGTGAATCACTGATAACTAATAACACAAATATACAAATGAAATGCAATTGCAAATAGTGTGAATCATTTGTAAAAAATTCTTATTTTCCAGTCAAAACACTAACCACCAATGACTGGAAAATATACAATTAAAATTATTTATTCTTTTCTTTTTAAAATACCCCAATCTCGTGATTCAAAATGTGATAGATTATTAGCATTGCAACCAATATACCAATACATCTAAATTTTGTGATTACTGATAGGATGTTTTATGTGTCAAAAAGAGTGTCAAAAAATTCTGGAATGGGTGGATCACTCATTATTTTTAGGATTATGTTTGCCAAGAACTTTCTTTAAAAATTTTCATCACTGGCTTCAGATTACAGATTATGGGTTTAAAAAAGCAGCAACATACTGGATAAAACTTACTACTTCCACAGTGTGCTCCTCCAAATCCAGGTGTACACCTACAGTTTGTACCAGAACTGCAAGTACCAGGGTAACATGGGAACTTCCAGGAGCATTGACCTGCATATATGAGATATAGTTTTTATCATGAAAGCAGTTGACAAGTAATTATTTGAATAACCATATCAAATGATTAGTTTTTTGGAAAAAAATTATCTTAAAGTAATTGAATTCAGAACTCCAGAACTCAAGAAACAACTAAATTAGCAATCTGTCTTTTTTTACACAAATTTCATCTGGATTCCCTCCAGAGAATAGTCACAAAAATCTATATTAATCAATGTGAATTAAGTACACATACTTAACTGACAGTAAGAACCATAATGTGTAACTGGGCAAATACACACGTTTGGTCTTATGCATGTTCCACCATTTCGACAACTGGGACTGCAAATAGCTGAAAAGTAAATAACAAAATAACATTTCATAGTAGCTGAATAACAATTTAAAGAACATTATTGCTAGTGTAAATTTGAAACTCAAGTACTTTTGTTTTCTGCCTGCACTTGCTGCAATCAAGTTTGTTTTATGTTTAAAAGGATAAAGACTTTTTCAAACATCTTTCTTAAAATTATTTATCATTTATAAGAAGAGTTGTTGATATCAGACACCTATTTATACTGCTTTTTATTTTGCCTGAAAACTCAAATGGTTTACATACAATATAGACTATAATAGTATATCCAACTCCTCTTATCTTAGAGTTGAAATTGCGACTAGGTATACCTTGTAAAAAAAAAAGAACATTTGAATGATGTACAATATTATCAAGACATATACTTACGGACCACACAGGCTGCATTTCTACTTGTCCAACCCCGACAGCAACGGCTCCGGCGATACGTGTACGGGACACTATGGGACCCACTACTTTTACACCTATCCAACAGAATTTAAAGTAAAAAAAAATACATATTATATCCGGTAAATGCATGACAATGATTGTGATTTTCATCTGGAAGAAAGCAATAAAAATTAAGATATATGGGAATCAACAACAAGCATGCAGTAAAACGACATAGACTGGGTTCCCATGCCTTGATCTATCCATCTGGATCGACCTAACTCCCTGGGGAGTCTCACTTAATTGCTGTCAACAAACTGTCTTAAATGTCTGTCACACCTACCAAATTAGCTAGGGGGTAAAGATAATTACCCCTATAACAGCTTTACTAGGCGTGACAGGCATTTAAACTGGTCAAGTTGACAGCAATTTAGTGAGACTCCCCAGGGAGATAGATTGATCCAAATATATGTGGGAATGGTCCCTTAATTTTAATTGTAAATAAACAAGTCTTTTAAATTCTAAAACAATGAACTGCATTTACAAGTATTTATGATGACTTTGATGACTGAACTTAAGGAAATTCACCAACCTTGACCATCCAAAAAGTCCGCACTTATACGTTTTATAATAGGTGACATATCTTTCAGCTGTTGCAGAGTAGTAGCAGACATGACCACTAGGGATAATGGTATCTATATCAGTATACGTAACACCTCGATAGTCAAAACTCATATTAGATTGATATCACTCTTTCAAAACCTCAGATATGAAGAAAAAAAAACATTTGAAATTTTTACCTGAGGTTCAGGACATATCCTCAGAGAACCTGTTCATTTTGAAGTGAAAACTGAAACATGCAGCAAAGGCCAATTAACATAAAAATAAAACTTAAGAAAAGCAATTATAATTTATATTTTGTGCAGAGGTACGTCGACCAGAATGACTCACCTGTAAACCAAAGATGTTGAAGCAAAATTGGCAAAAATATTAACTGTTACAATTACTTGCAAGGAACAGAACATGAGAGTGTGATAAGCCATCATATATACTTGGATACAATTTTCTGGATCACGGGAGACCCCTTACATACTCTCCATTTTAAGCTACTCCCAAATTTTAGGTAAACACATGCAGACCAATCAACATCAAGCAGGAAATATTTTAGTTCCAATAAGGCCACACTTTTTTGTTTTTATGGATGACATTCTGCGCGCGCACCGATTTTCCTCCATTTTCCGAAAAAAAAAAAAAAAAAAAACAAGTCGGTTGTCGCGAATGTCAATATTGAATTTGCCGGAAAATACGCTTTCTGCGCATGCGTATTACATCTAAACCCAATATAGAGAGCATTTCACATGTTGAAGTGTCAAAAAATAAAATTGAATGAATTCAAAGTTGTATTCAATTTTTAAAACATATATTTGTATAGAACAAAAATCCACGACTGTGTCAATTTAAATTCAAATTTAAATTTTTATATATGTCTTTTACATTAGCTACGCTAAGAGTAACGTACGTTAAAAAAAGTACGGTAACGTACCCGGTATGTTCCGGGTCAATTGATTTTAATTTTTACACCACGTTCCGGTATATTTTGTAGTGGTTCAGTCATGGTAAATTAGTGTAAAATAGAATAACGTACGTTCCCTAGAGAAATTGTTACAATGTTTCATTTTGTTTAAGTACTTGGTGTGCAGAAAAAATGTTTTCTTTTGCTGACCGAAAAATATAATGTGATTCTACAGTATGATAGTTTGACCAAGGAGTCATAACAGTTATAACTCCTTGGTTTGACATTTCTTATATAATATTTGGAGCACGAGGACAAAAATAATTTATTTAATGCTTATTTTACTGTCGGTTGGGTGTTTTCCCCCGTCGTTTTAATATTCAGTGACAAGCAAACTAAAGTAGCTCAAAAGCAATTAAAATTGCTCTATACAGAAAATTATTATAATTTTTTAGGTTATACTTGTTAGGGATAAATCAAAGAACAAAATCCAGTGATGACTGAATTTTTGAAGTGAGTGAAACGTTTCGTTTTGTAACAGTAACGTATGTTCCTTTTTGGGGATAGAAGTTGAATTATTATTTATTTATCATGGTTCCAGGAGAGTGAAACTTTGATGTAAACTTCTTCACGTATGAACCTAAAATAATCAGACATAGTTTGCAATCTGTGCACTAAATCTTTTTAAGAGCATGGCTGTGACATATATTGGGTTTGGGTGATTATCGCCACGTGGAAATATGGCCGCTTTGCCGTCAAATTCATCTCTAGGATTACTTTCAAATTACACAACAATTAAAGTCAAAGAGAAAGGGGGCCGTTGTTTTGGATTGGTATGCCATTGATCTTGGGCATGGAGATAGCACCGTTTTACAATTATACGAAAGGCTGGCGGCGGCCAGCGACTATCGCCCGGAAAATTTCAGTAAGCCACCCGACAGTTTGGCTGATCCGCGTGAGTCGAAGTAGACAAAATGGCATCGACTGAAATAATAACCTTGATAGATTTGGTAGTATTAATATTTTTTTTAACATTTCTGTGAAGTGTGGCCTAACGCTTTAATATTCTGAGAGCATGGATGAAGATATATTGTTAGTTTGATACGTGTTTCTGTGGTAAATTTGTTTCCAGTTGTGTACTGACAGCATTCCTTTAGGCCACGCTTTTTTATTTTTTGGATGACATCCTCTGGGTACCCCAAAATCGGTGCGAGAGGGCGAAAAAAAAAAAAACAGTCAAAAAAAAAAAAAANAAATGGTGAGTGTTAGAAAACCACATGGGTACTGGGAATATTTTTCAAACAAATGAAGTACTTGTCAATCTTAACTATTTATCATTGCGATGTACGAATGTAAGACGACATGATAGTGCTGTCCTTAGCAGCCATTTTAGTAACATTTTCGCATGATTTAAATCATTCACCTAAATGCCTCGTGACTGAAGAATGGTGCAACAAACACTCCACAAAGATTAAGATATTTTCTATTTCCTTTTTTTTTTTTTTTTTTTTTTTTGTAGAACGGGCGAAAATCTGTGCGCGAGCAGGATGTCATCCATAAAAATAAAAAAGTGTGGCCTTACTTCAGCAGATTTTTTGCTTTTTTTTCGCCCTCTCGCGCCGATTTTGGGGTCTACAAAGGAAGTCATCCATAAAATTAAAAAAAAAGGTGTGGTCTAATAATCGTAAGATGAGAAAAATAAAGAAATAAATAACTTTCTCTAATCTGTTATTTAAAATATATGTTTTTCACGAAATTTTATTTCAACAAAATACATTTATAACGCAAAAAAGCTCCATGCAGGCACATGAAATTTCACCTGGCTATGTATCTTTGAATACTGAGATACACACCCCTTAGGTGTGCTGCTGGTGAATTGTTCAGTAAATATACTCCACCAAAATGTTATTTTCAAAAATTGTGCAAATAGAGTTTGACGAAATGGAGCAGGTCTTGACAATAAAGTTAAACAGTAAATATCTTAATTTTAGACATACAGTATGTAGGCTACAGTTAAAGTCTAAACATCAGTATCACATGAAGAATTGATCCACTGTTTATAATCTAGACTTGCTCAAACTTTGTAACTCCATTCACATGGCTTGTGGAAATAAAATTTCACCCACATTCATTAAAATGCAATTTCTGTCACTGGCTGAGAAGCACGAAGTAGTTGTGGTAGTGAAGTACCAAAAGCATGATAAACTAACCTAAAGCAATTGAAGTTTACCGGTAAAGCAGCCACAAAATGCTCTTCATAAAAATAAAACAAACAAACAAATTGCTGAAGCACTTTACTGCAAACAGGTAAATGGTCAATTTAATTGTAATAATTTCAAATTTTATCTTTGAACTATAATTACTGTAATGCGTTCATCAAAAATGTGATTAAATAAGTTCTAGATTATTATGTATTTGAATAATCAAAACATTTGATACAAGATGCTACCATCAACTTATCAAAATTGTGTCTACCAAAGCTTTAAAGCCTAATATATATATATATATATATATATATATATATATATATATATATATATACTTTCTGTCAGGTTATAACTTGATATAACACCTGTTTTGCCTCCAACACACACTGACACACATTTCAAATTTGTTTTCATTATATATCATGGGCTCCATATCACATTCTTCATTTAAAATGTTACATATTTTACTGCTGCATTTCTAATATCCAGTAATAGTAATTAACAATCAACCAAACGAAGTGGTGTATAGGAACAAAACACATAAGCGCCTAATTGCAATGGCAGTTATTGTTCATTTTCCATCCAGAATATGTATAGTTTCCATACAACATGCAAGTTATGGGTATATGCAATATGACTTAAGAGGCATACCTCTACATTACAACATTTCTGTAAAAAAGAATGAAGTCAGGAAGAAAACTACTACATGTACTTTGACTTAAGTTACTTTGAATTACTGATTACTATTATCACTGTTCAAGAGCATGTAGGGGGGGGGGGTAATACAAGTACATTTTCTGCATAAAAAGGTGAGGATATGTATATATTGTATGTAAATACATTTTAAGCAGTAAAGGCAGCTACTTTGAGTCTTCTAAAGACTGCAAATAAAATCGTTTTATCAGTGTCCAGTAATCAGTCCTTATTTCAATCTCCAAAGAGTACTGATCTGTTCTTAATTCCATCTCCAACGAAAAGAACATGTCCAGGTGCAAGACACATGTTCACAGCTACTCTTATAAACCATAGTACATGCCACTATCATCTGGGGGAGGGTGGAAGAAATCATTCAACTGGTTCTTGATCTGGTGGAATGATGGACGCTTGCTTGGATCATGGTACATGCATTTCAGCATCACTTGGTTGTAGCTGCAATGTATAATTTGATGAAAAGCAGAGGTTTTTATCTGTAGACTTACAGCAATATTGTCATTCCCTTAATCTGCCAGCTTATAAAATGTATAACATGCATTCACACTTATCAAAATCACATTCACAACTAACACAATTTGCACAGCTAGATGCTCAACTGGTCAAACACACTTACATGTCATCTGGGCACTCTACAGGCTTGTCAGGGCGGGTTCCACTCTCCAGCACGGTTATCAGTTTGTCCTTGTGTCCAGTAGGATAGGGGATGTCACCTTAAATATCAAACACAATCTGGTTATTGTTATGTGTTAGATGTGACATTGCGTTTGACAGTCTGTTTTGATGTAAACGGGCTGCATGAAGTTGACTTAGTAATCACTATTGAATATATCAAAAAGCTAAGCCTTTTTTGCTTGGTGCATGAACAGCTGGTCAATGAACCACAAAACTTATATCTTTAAAAACAAATCATTTTTGCAGTAGAATCACCCAGGCTGTATATCTCCCATAAAGTGATACCAAAGGCCCAGACATCAGACGCAGTGGTATATTTCAGCTGTGGATCCTGCAGAATTTCCAAGGCCATCCATTTGGTGGGTAAACGGCTCTGAAGGTATAGAAAGACAATGTGTCATGTATTATCTTGATAATTTTTTTCTAAATTTTATCTCACAGACTGTAAAAATGTTTCTATGAAAAATATCAATTACACACAACACACACATCATTATTTGGCTCCATTTTTAATTATCGCACCCTTTAGTTAAAAAACAAAATACCTTACTTTTGGCTGCCTCTTTGTAAGAAAAATATCAAGCCATTTTTTTATATTTTATACTTTCTTGTAACTACACACTTTTTTTACCAAGCAAAATACCTTATTTTTGGCTGCATCTTTTCCCTCGGGACCAAATCCCATCACCTTCGCAACCATTCTACCATTGAGTAGGACATTCTTGGACATCAGCCTCTTGTGGACAATCTTGAAAGAGAAAAAGTACCAAAGTGCTAAAATTTAATATTTAGCACCTTGTGATTTAATTGGGTATTTCAGGTTTGAAAAAGAACATGCTAGTACATTTAACAGCTATGTAGTAGAGAAGGGCATTATTGGTTTTGGTATAAAATTCACTGAAATTGGGTAAGTCCCTTGAGTCAGTGTACATGTAACTGGTTTTACAAAAATTAAATCTACAATCATGCATATTTCAAATCACAGTAATTATCAACTTCCTCAACTTCTAAAAGTTTTCAACTTTCTGTCTAAAAATTGAATGTATGATAACATTTTTGTATAATTAGTATGAACTGGTCTTGGTTGTCTGTGTAATACATGTACTGTAGTAGTTACCAGATTGTTACTCAGATGTTCCATCCCTGATGCTATTTGTACAGCATACTCCGTCATACGATCAGCGGTGTCNACTTCTAAAAGTTTTCAACTTTCTGTCTAAAAATTGAATGTATGATGACATTTTTGTATTAGTATGAACTGGTCTTGGTTGTCTGTGTAATACATGTACTGTAGTAGTTACCAGATTGTTACTCAGATGTTCCATCCCTGATGCTATTTGTACAGCATACTCCGTCATACGATCAGCAGTGTCAGCGCTCAGTTCACCTCCCTTTGCCTTCTGTGCCAGCAACCAGTCACGTAGAGAACCATTTCTGCAGTACTCCAGGATCATGTATGGGCCTGTAACAAATTTTGATTACCCCTGCAAGATGGTATTTTGTTACTCAGAAGCTCATTTTTTATCTTGCACCATCTAGCCAAGTACAGGCCAAGCTATACTGAAAACATTTGTACTAGCTGCTACAGCAGCAGAAATTGACCAAACTGGATCTTAATGAAGCCTCCATCTGGTGCGAAATAACCTTTCTTTTGTGACTTTTGTTACAGATGAGAAATGCCTTGGATATATGAAATTTGAAAATTATGCAACATGCAATGGCGAGTGCATGGTCACTCCTCTCACCTGTCTGAAGGTCACTAGTCACCTTTCCAAGCATGGCCAGAACATTCTCATGACGAGGAACATCTCCAACAAACTCTATCTTATCCAACATCAACTGCCTGTCTGCCTTACTGTTGGCATCTGAAAAGTTTTGGATAAACTGAAGAATGTATTTCACACTAGACATCAGAATAAATATACAGATACCTATAATATGGAATTAGTGGTCAGAATATATACAGATCATATACATGTACAATGTCTGTATATATAATAGAACGAAAATCAAGGTTGTGATATGTTTACAAACTTCCCTTACCATACATATCAGACAAGTGCTCTTCTGTGACAGATACTCAAAGTAAATGTAGAGAATTTTTTTTAAGAATTAAAATATGTTGTGTTGTCTCACTTTTCTGTAACTCTGTGACTAAACATACGTAAGAAACATTTTACCTTTCAACACTTTTGCAATCACTGCCATAGAATTCTGTCTATCAGGAGTCCACTCAGCATATCTTATTATGGCAAAATGGCCATTGCAGAGTGTGTCTCCCAGAACAATATGGCTGCTGGAAATCTCCACACTTCTGCCATATGCCTCACTCTCATAGTAAATGCCCTGGTCTTCATCTTCATGGTAAGTATAGTTATTGTACTGTAAAGTACAAAAACTGCAAGTTAGAATTTAATTGCCGTTTTCACTTCTCAGTTTTTATTATGTTGACATTTTCTCTGATGGAATCCTGTAACTTTTGGCCAGATGGAAGCAATTATATCTGCAGGCATGCAGCTGGCATTGTATCTGCTCTGCAAGAGCTCAGTGGGAGCTGGGCTTCAACGCAAATGTGATTAAACTGTGATTGTTACACAACCTGTCTTGTCTGTCTGCTGAAACAAGTCATGTGGTTTGAAGGAGTTCCCTAAAACTGCATGCGCAATGTACACATAACCCACAATTCCATACTGAAATATTGTAAGAAAAATAGCCACAGTCACACTAGGTTTTTCAGATGCCAACAGAGTAAATTGCTTGCAGCCAAAGTTGCTATTTTCCTAGCAGAGCATGATCCATACAGTCAAAAATGAAATTTATCAGCCGTTTTCATATTGGTTGCTGATTTTAACGAACTTGGCCTGTGACTGTGTATATGTTTGTGTTTATGCATTATATAGGTGAACACCCATAGTAAGCTTATGTATCATAAAAGAGATTTTGTGCTACCTGGCAACATGTAGCAATGAGCTAAAATTTTAAAAAAAATCAGTTGGGATTACAAAAGGGCTGAAGGGCAATAAAATAATTTTATCATTTTTCAATTCAAGAAAAATTAAACATTTATGATGTGTTTATTGGAACTTTACAAAAAATTCTCAACTTTACTAAAATGTATACCAGTAATAGGCTATTAAGCCAACAAAGTGACTTGCTGGTGATTGTAACCTCGAACCTCTGACCTGATGGACACTGAAGTATCTGACTGCAAAAATTAATTTGATTTAACTGTCGATTAAAACTGGCTGTTACTGTGACTACGTTGTAAAACAAATAGCTGTAGCAGTACAGAGAACAACTGTCAATTTTACCAGAGACATCTGTGAATATCAAGTGACAAATCAATATATGGCCCTGGTAGAGGATGCTACATATCCTAATTCCCAGCATCTTTACTCTAAAAACATGCTGAACAAATGATTCAAATTATTTAAGAAAAATGACCAATATTCACTTTTGATAGCAGTTTTTATTAATGTTTTTCTTTGTGGTACAAAACTATAGTTTGGTTATTTGATTCTAGTATCACTTACACTTGCACTTGCATTTTCCCGCCTATTTTTTTGTCGCCAGAATTTTAAGTTTTCATCTTTCCATAACCATGGATGACCATGCCTCCGACGAACTACTGCCACAACTCCCAGCACCACCACAGCAACAACCAGTATTATGAATAAGATTGGCACTACACGATAAACAATAATAGTAATAAAATTTTTTGAAATAAATCAATTGAATGATAAACAGTTATTATCATTTACCCATACTCTAGGAAATTAAAAGCATAGTAACTGTTGTAGGAACAGTTTATCTCCAAATTTGTACTTGAATTATCTTAATGATTTAAGAAAACCTGACAATACTGGCTGATTTGCTAAGTACAACAGTTTTGCAACATGCATATTTTGAATTAATATGTGTGAATAAAATGACATTTAAAATTGCAAGAATATGAAAAAATCCAACAAATAAAAACAATTTAATTATGAAACAATATTGACACACAGACAGACACAACGACAGACAGATTAACTCTCTAAGCCTAAATATTGGGATGTAGGGTGGTATAAAATAAGTGACATACATGTTAGAAGTCCACTTTTATCCTCTTCTTTATCATTTGGCACATTTCCAAGCAAAGCTGCCACTCTTGGACTGGTCAAATCAATATCTTAAAAGATCAGACATATTATATTTATTAGTCATTTTATCAATTAAAATTTGAAAATTAGAAGATAAGGATTGATTTTAGATTTAAAATTTTGGTATTGATATAATAATTCCAAGGATATGCAAAAGCACTTAGGATTTACTGTGCATGTGGGGGTTGGAGTGTCCCTGGGGGTGGTTGGTTCTAAATTAAAACATCAGTTACATCAGGCAATTAAGATTTGCCATCTGTATTCAGTAAATGAATGACTATAAGTTAATCATATTTGCTGTTACAGTATTCAATTGTTCTATAGTTTGCCTGTCCTTGCTGTGCAATTTTTTTTATTATCATAAAATTATTTATTTTCAATAATATAATCTTAATGTTAGATCTATTTACCTCGCCTCACTGTGATATTATTCCCAGCCTTATCCAGCACTAGGAGCACAACAGTAAACGCAGCTTTATCACTTTTCACATCATATGTTGGAAACCTGTCTCCAGCTGTCCAAGAGCCATTTGCAAGAGGAACATCCTCCAATCCTATTTCTTTGGTGCTTAGGTAGGTGTATATGAAGTAATGAAGCTTGGCAATGCCAGACAATGCATCCTTCCAGTTATCACCCCATGATAAGGTCAAAAGTATTTTTTTCTGAAAAGAAAGGAAAGACATCCACCGAAAGGCCTCTCTCCATTTTAAGCCCATGCAAAGTGTTATAGAAGTCCTTTCCCCTTAGCAATTTCCATTCACTAAACATTTCTGATAAGTTAGACCCCAAGATCTCACTTTTATATATTCATGCTTCTTTGCCATAAGACCAAGAGATATATCAAAATTATCTGGAAAGTGTCCACTAATATCTTCTCTGGCATTTAATGTAATTTGAAAATTTAACCCCGATATCAATCACCAGCTTCATTGTACCGACAACAGAAACACTGCATTCTTAATGTCATACATAAACTTAGTGTGTACATAATAATAATCTTATAGTATAACAAAATTAAAACTGCAAAAAAAAAAAAAAAAAAGACATATTTAGGACAGGGAAATCCACATTTACTGTCAACCTGACCTCATTTATACTCTTTTGTTGTCCAACTGCTACTTTCAATTCCTCATCTTCACATTTCCCAGAGCCAGCAGCACAGTTATAATACGGAGCTTCAGTATCATAGTGGATGTTGATTTGGCGCTGAACTGTTCTTCCTTGGTATTTAACATTTCGACCAGAAACAATTTTGTGGCCACCATTGCTAGCTTTGAGGACAATTTTTAGTCTGAAAAATTGGTAAATATAAATTTTTGTCATATTTGTGTTTGGAAGTCAAAAGAGTGATGAGCAGCTTGCCGTGGATGTCAGTCATACTTTGGTACTTTGTATGATAATTGTGTATGTAGTCCAAAATCTTGTTAGTTGTCATTTGAAGCAATATATAAAAATTCCACTACACAAAGATATTATAAAAAGGGCAGTTTTGGCAATGACAAATTTATATATTACATGTAAATGAATACTGTATATACTCTCTTACTTGTCCCGTTTTTTTCTAGAACCAGACAGTCTGTGGGTTTGGCTGCAGGGTACAAAGGACTCCAAAGAGGTGTCAGCTTTAAGACAGTCCAGAGTGGCCTCTTTTTTGGCACCACCTCCTGTTAACATGGTTGAATTTAGATATTTAGTTTTCAGATATATTTTGAAAACAAAATTACAAAGTGCAAATGTGAAATAACAGTGAATACCAGAATATATATATATATTTTTTTTTTTTTTTTTTTTTTTTTTTTTTTTTTTTCCACAATACTTCNTAACATTTTTGTATAATTAGTATGAACTGGTCTTGGTTGTCTGTGTAATACATGTACTGTAGTAGTTACCAGATTGTTACTCAGATGTTCCATCCCTGATGCTATTTGTACAGCATACTCCGTCATACGATCAGCGGTGTCGACGCTCAGTTCACCTCCCTTTGCCTTCTGTGCCAGCAACCAGTCACGCAGTGAACCATTTCTGCAATACTCCAAGACCATGTATGGGCCTGTAACAAATTTTGATTACCCCTGCAGTATGGTATTTTGTCACCTAGAAGCTAATTTTTTATCTTGCGCTATCTAGCCAAATACAGGCCAAACCACACTGAAAATATCTGTACTAGCTGCTGCAGCAGCTGAACTGGACCAAACTGGATCTTAATGAACTCCCCTTCTGGTGCGAAATAACCTTTCTATTGTGACACTTGTTACAGATGAGAATTGCCTTGGATATATGAAATTACAAAATTATGTAACATAGCATGGTCACTCCTCTCACCTGTCTGGAGGTCACTGGTCACCTTTCCAAGCATGGCCAGAACATTCTCATGACGAGGAACATCTCCAACAAACTCTATCTTATCCAACATCAACTGCCTGTCTGCCTTACTGTTGGCATCTGAAAAGTTTTGGATAAACTGAAGAATATATTTCGCACTTGACATCAGAACTTACAAATATACAGATACCTACACTGTATAATATGGAATTAGTGGTCAGAATATATACAGACATATACATGTACAATGTCTGTAATATATAATAGAACGAAAACCAAGGTTGTGATACGTATGTTTACAAACTTTCCTTACCATACATATCAGACAAGTGCTCTTCTGTGACAGATACTCAAAGTAAATGTAGAGAATTTTTTTTCAGAATTAAAATATGTTGTGTTGTCTCACTTTTATGTAACTCTGTGATTAAAAATACTTAAGAAACATTTTACCTTTCAACACTTTTGCAATAACTGCCATAGAATTCTGTCTATCAGGAGTCCACTCAGCATGTCTTATTATAGCAAAATGACCATTGCAGAGTATGTCTCCCAGAACAATATGACTGCTGGAAATCTCCACACTTCTGCCGAATGCCTCACTCTCATAGTAAATGCCCTGGTCTTCATCTTCATGGTAAGTATAGTTATTATACTGTAAAGTACAAAAACTGCAAGTTAGAATTTAATTGCTGCCTTCACTTCACTTCACAGTTTTTATTATGTTGACATTTTCTCTGATGCAATCCTGTAACCTTTGGCCAGATGGAAGCCCTTAAATCTGCAGGCATGCAGCTGGCATTGTATCTGCTCAGCAGGAGCTCAGTGGGAGCTGGGCTTCACGCAAATGTGATTGTTACACAAACTGTCTTGTCTGTCTGCTGAAACATGTGGTTTGAAGGAGTTCCCTAAAACTGTGCACTGTACACATAACCCACAATTCCATACTGAAATTGTAAGAAAAATAGCCACAGTCACATTAAGTTTTTTGTCAGATGCCAACAGAGTAAATTGCTTGTAGCCAAAGTTGCTATTTTCGTAGCAGAGCATGATCCATACAGTCAAAAATGAAATTTATCAGCCGTTTTCATATTGGTTGCTGATTTTAATGAACTTGGCCTGTGACTGTGTATATGTTTGTGTTTATGCATTATATAGGTGAACACCCATAGTAAGCTTATGTATCATAAAAGAGATTTTGTGCTACCTGGCCACATGTAGCAATGAGCTAAAATTAAAAAAAAAATTAGTTGGGATTACGAAAGGGCTGAAGGGCAATAAAATAATTTTATTATGCTTCAATCCAAAAAAATTAAACATTTATGATGTGTATTTATTGGAACTTTACAAAAAAAATCTCAACTTTACTTAAATGTATTCCAGTAATAGGCTACTAAGCCAACAAAGTGACTTGCTGGTGATTGTAACCTCCAACCTCCGACCTGATGGACACTGAAGTATCCGAGTGCAAAAATTAATTTGATTTAACTGTTGATTAAAACTGGCTGTTACTGTGACCAAGGAGTTATAACTCCTTGCTGTGACTACGTTTTAAAACAAATAGCGGTAGCAGTACAGAGAACAACTGTCAATTTTACCAGAGACATATCTGTGAATATCAAGTGAAAAATCAATTTGTGGCCCTGGTAGAGGGTACTACATATCCTAATTCCCAGCATTTTTGCTCTAAAAACATGCTGAACAAATGATTCAAATTATTTAAGAAACATGACCAATATTCATTTTTGATAGCAGTTTTAATTAATGTTTTTCTTTTGGGTACAAAACTATAGTTCGGTTAATTGATTCTAGTATCAAGGCATTTCATTCAAAAATGCACACTTACACTTGCACTTGCATTTTCCCGCCTGTTTTTTTGTCGCCAGAACTTCAAGTTTTCATCTTTCCATAACCATGGATGACCATGCCTCCGACGAACTACTGCCACAACTCCCAGCACCACCACAGCAACAACCAGTATTATGAATAAGATTGGCACTACACGATAAACAATAATAGTAATAAACAATTTGAAATAAATTAATTGAATGATAAACAGTTATTGTCATGTACTCATAGTCTAGAAAAAAATTAAAACCTAGTTGTAAAAACAGTTTATCTCCAAATTTGTACTTGAATTATCGTAATGATTTAAGAAAACCTGAAAATACTTTCTGATATGCAAAGTACAACAGTTATGCTATATGAATATTTTGAATTCTTATGCGTGGAAAAAAGGACATTCAAAATTGCAAGAAAATGAAAAAATCCAACAAATAAAAACTAATTTAATTATGAAAACAATATTGGCCCCCAGACAGACACAACGACAGACAGGTTTACCCTTTAAGCCTAAATATTGGGATGTAGGGTGGTATAAAATAAGTGACATACATGTTAGAAGTCCACTTTTATCCTCTTCTTTATCATTTGGCACATTTCCAAGCAAAGCTGCCACTCTTGGACTGGTCAAATCAATATCTTAAAAGATCAGACATATTATAATTATTAGTCATTTTATCAATTAAAATTTGAAAATTAGAAGATAAGGATTTAAGATATTAATTGTTCTATAATTTTCCTGTCATTGCTTTGCAATTTTATTTATTATCATAAAATTATTTATTTTCAATAATATAATCTCTATGTTAGATCTATTTACCTCGCCTCACTGTGATATTATTCCCAGCCTTATCCAGCACTAGGAGCACAACAGTAAACGCAGCTTTATCACTTTTCACATCATATGTTGGAAACCTGTCTCCAGCTGTCCAAGAGCCATTTGCAAGTGGAGCATCCTCCAATCCTATTTCTTTGGTGCTTAGGTAGGTGTATATGAAATAATGAAACTTGGCAATGCCAGACAATGCATCCTTCCAGTTATCACCCCATGATAAGGTCAAAAGTATTTTTTTCTGAAAAGAAAGGAAAGAAATCCACCGAAAGGCCTCTCTCCATTTTAAGCCCATGCAAAGTGTTATGGAAGTCCTTTCCCCTTAGCAGTTTCCATTCACTAAACTTTTCTGATAAGTTAGACCCCAAGATCTCACTTTTATATATTCGTGCTTCTTTGCCATAAGACCAAGAAATATATCAAAATTATCTGGAATGTGCACACTAATATCTTCTCTGGCATTTAATGTAATTTGAAAATTTCACCCCAATATCAATAGCAATAGCTTCATTGTACCGACAACATAAACACTGCATTCTAAATGTCATACATAAACTTAGTGTGTACATAATAACAATCTTATATATAACAAAATTAAAACTGCAAAAAAAAAAAAAAAAAAAAGACATACTTAGGACAGGAAAATCCACATTTACTGTCAACCTGACCTCATTTATACTCTTTTGTTGTCCAACTGCTACTTTCAATTCCTCATCTTCACATTTCCCAGAGCCAGCAGCACAGTTATAATACGGAGCCTCAGTATCATAGTGGATGTTGATTTGGCGCTGAATTGTTCTTCCTTGGTATTTAACATTTCGACCAGAAACAATTTTGTGGCCACCATTGCTAGCTTTGAGGACAATTTTTAGTCTGAAAAATTGGTAAATATAAATTTTTGTCATATTTGTGTTTGGAAGTCAAAAGAAGAGTGATGAGTAGCTTGTCGTGGATGTCAGTCATACTTTAGTACTTTGTATAATAATTGTGTATGTAGTCCAAAGTCTTGTTAGTTGTCATTTGAAGCAATATACTAGTATAAAAATTCCACTACACAAAGATATTATAAAAAGGGCAGTTTTGGCAATGTCAAAATTTGGAGTTAAGGGTTTTTTCCTATCCACTGCAAATAATTATTAAAATTCAAATTCATGTCAGCATAATTATTACATATTATGCCAAAGTCTAATAATACAGTACTGTGAAAAAGCACAGGGAATTAAGATAAACTGTGCTGTTGAGGTACCAAAAACAAATTTATGTATTACATGTAAATGAATACTGTATATACTCTCTTACTTGTCCCGTTTTTTTCTAGAACCAGACAGTCTGTGGGTTTGGCTGCAGGGTACAAAGGACTCCAAAGAGGTGTCAACTTTAAGGCAGTCTAGAGTGGCCTCTTTTTTGGCACCACCTCCTGTTAACATGGTTTAATTTAAATATTTAGTTTTCAGATATATTTTGAAAACAAAATTACATTCAAAGTGCAAATGTGAAATAATAGTGAATACCAGAATATATATATATATATATATGATGGTCCTGCATACCCTATGGGTATAATGTCCGTGAAACTCAGAGTTGGGGTTCACACATGTCTCATGTTCATTTATTTATTTATTTTAAATTATATTTATTTTAAATTTTCTTTTCAATTTATATAGCTTTGAGGCAATAATCTTACCAACTGACTCAATTTCTATTTCAGCCTTACAGGAAACAAGTCCTAACTTGAAGTCGGATACAGATGGTGGTCTTGATGGCAAGTCCCCTATCATTCTGTATGCAGCATCCCATGTCAACTTCAAATCTGCCAAGTCAAGCTTATTGGTGTACAGATTGATGAGGTTTGATTTCTCTGCTGCATTCTCATACATAAAGGGAAGGCTGTCATTTGCACTCAGCATAATCTGTATTGTCTTGATGGTAGGATCTTGGATAGCTCCACTAACTGAATTAATAATAATAATAATAATAATAATAATAATAATAATAATAATAAATCAACCTGTATGATCTTTTCTACTTATGACCTGCTGGAAGAGTAAACAGAGGCAGATGGTGGTTTCCATTGCTATATTTTAATCAATTCGACCAAAGTGACATTTCCATGAAATTAATTAATTAATCTTGGTCAAATTGTTTGGCATATTAACGTATATGGCCAGACATGGGGTGTCTATCCATAACAAAATTCAAACATATCAAAACACAAATTGATGAAAAAATTAAGTGGTTTAAAAGATTCAATACTAAGTTCGGAGTTTTGGCGGTCAAAGAGTGGAAACAGAGATAGGCACTCCAAACTTTTCTGTCTAAAACTTCAGGAAATGAAACTAAATATTGAATGTTGTTAAATATCTTACTTGTATTACAGTTGTCTCCACTGAATCCAGCTGTGCACACACATTTCCCAGTGTCTGGGGCACAAAATCCAGGGTAACAGTTCTGGCTGCGACACATATCTAAATATCATAAAAAAGTGATTATTTAAAAAAATTGATTCCATTTTTCTTTACAAACAACAATTATACAAAGTTATTATTCATCAGTTAATTGTTAAAAGCTGATATGACCAACTTACTTGGACTGACAGTTTGCAGTTGATCATCAACATTGATCTCTGAAACGTGAATAAAATACAGGATGAACAAGGCAGCAATTAATGCTGTCAAATATACTGCAGACAAAAATAATGATGCAAAAAAGTTTATTTTATTTTTTTTGGTTGACCAGTTTTCCACTTTATGTGTTGTTGGTATTGTTAACCGTCAATGGCAAATTTATTCCAAAACTGAAGTTCAATCTCAAACCTTACTTTATTTTGGAACAATATATTTTGCCTATGCTGTAATTTACAATGCTCACCTTTAATTACAGTTGCCTCATTTCCAGCTCTGTCCACAGCTTTCAGAATAATAGTATAAGTTCCTGTATCCAAAGTGTATATTGGCCAAGGACTTCCACTTCTCCATTCCTTATTTGTATACACAGGTGAACCACTTTGTAAGCTGCCACGGTTGATGGTGTAGATGTACTTCTCAATACCAGATGTCACATCTACCCAGTTAGCCCACTGGATCTCTAACTGAGGCTGTCACAGAGAAACAAAAAACTCAGGTAATCCCTTTGACTGTATAGGTAATTGGACTTGGATACCATTATCTTATTGAAAATTTGCACAAAAAAATAATATGTAAAATTTTTCACTCATCTTAAATGTCATCGAAAAGGTGTGCATGAATTATCATATTGATCTTCTTATCCAATTACATATAAATTAATAATTAATGATAAATAATAAATTGCCTCCATTTCTTCTTGATAATTGTATGAAAATTACCCATGTTCCATTTTTTGCCACATAAATCATTAAGGCAGAGTCATTATCAGCACATTTTCCTAGGTCACGGCAAATATGCTTTGGTTCTTCAAAGTCAAAGATGTATGTTAAATTCTTGGTTGTGTCTCGTCCTGTGATAGCAATGTTTGTAACTGAACTAGTATCTGTATTGAACACAGCCTTGTAGCCTCCATTCTTGCTTGATATGCCGACTTCTAACCTAAGATGGATTTAGCCAAACTTAAAATCATTCAGAATGAAATTCATTGAAAGAATTAAGATATACACACAAAGAAAAAGAGAGAGAGAGGGGGAGGGGAAAAGATACACAACTATACTCATGTATATATTGACCAGGAGCAAGATGCAATATATATTATGGCTAGTAATACAGTCATGGATAAAGCAGACTAGTGTACGCAGCTAGAATTAATATTTTTTCAACTCAGTATCTCTATGGCATTAACTTTAAGATTATTATTATTATTATTATTTTTTTTTTTTTTTGTGGTTATGAGTTCAATCAAATGTTCTGCCTTACTTTGCTCAGTGCTTCATTAGGCCCCTAGTACTGCTTTAACTAACTTTCATTTTGAAATACCAGACCCAGCGGGCAAAATATGTTGTTTTAACATTGAAACAACATTGAATCATAATGTTGATAAGATGTTGGATAAACATTGGATTTGAAAGTTTACTCAACCTCAGATAACAACCTTGTATCAACGTCAGATAACAACATTGTATCAACCCCAGTTGTTAGACAACATTCTTGCATGAAAAGACATTGAAATGACCTGAGGGTAGGGTATAAAAGTATGGCCTTTAAGTTAAAATTTCCAAGGTTTAGATTAATATATATATATATATATATATATATATATATATATTAATCTAAACCTTGGAAATATATATATATATATATATATTTCTTTTCTCATATATATAAATATATATATATGTAACAAAGTCACAGTCACCTCAGCCTGTCTATGTATATCAGGTTACCAAGAACTGTTAACTTTATTAATTCACTCCATCACATTTACAGCCATTTATTCATCCTAGTGTTAGCTGACCTTGCAAGGAATTCAGTTTACTGAAATGTATTTCTGAATAACAAGTTAAGAAAATTCACTAGTTCACTAAAGACACAAAACAATACTATCACTTTTACTTTTAACACTTTTTTTGATTATTTTGATAAAGTTGGTTACAGTATTGATAAACAAAATATCACGTTTTCAACAATTAATATTTTAAAATATAATCCATGTCTGCAAGGTTGTGTCAGTAACCAAAATACAACGTTGAGTCAATGTCACATTATGACGGTGTTTCGACGTGGCTGGATCAACATTGATTTTACGTTGAATTTAGGTAGATCAACAGCAATTCAATGTATCAACCTGTTTTCAACGTTGATCCAATGCAACTATGCCTGCTGGGAGAGGTTGGCAGGAAATTCTCCAATGACAAAAAATCAGTAAATAACCACAAAGTAAATAAAGATTACCTGTCTTCATGCTGTATGCTATGTCTGGGAAAACTGTATTCCACACTGCAACTGGAGATGCCGTGATTAGGCTTACTTTCACTATCACCATTTACACAGGGAAGAGTTTGAGAAAAAAGGTATCTTCCATCTGAAATATTTCCGAATAGATCTATCAGTTTTCACTAAATGTGAAAAAAGCACAAACATTAACACAGTTGAATATATATGGCTGCAACAATTGTGAAATTTTATGGTCACTCATTCTAGGTAATATCAAATTGCAAAAAAAAAAAAAATAATAATAATTAATAAATAAATAAAAATAAAAAATTTTTAAAAAAATTGTAGATTTGTACGATTTATTTTTTACCATCATTAATGTGTTTGAGAAAAAAATACAATGTCTTTATTATTTTCTAGCTCTGCCCCTTGGATTTGTACAATTTATTTTTTACCATCATTAATATGTTTGAGAAAAATACAATGTCTTTCTAATTTTCTAGCTCTGGCCCTTAAACACAGATGCCCCCAAGTAAGTCAAATCGTTCTCCATCTATTGGCCAGTGAAGTTTTTTGTGTTGAACACAACTGTGACCTTGACCTTTGACCTCCAGACATTAAAACAAAACTGATAGCGGTCACCTACACATGTAAGGAACTCCCTTCTAAATAATTACGACCATAGGTAAAATTGTTCTCTATTTATTGATCAGGTTTTTGTGGCCTTGGTCTTAAAGTACTGACCTCAAAATTGATAGGGGTCACATATAGCTATGTGAAATGACAATCCTCCCTACTAAAAAGGCTGACCCTAAAGCAAATCATATTCTATATTGGTCAGACAAGGACTGTTAACAGTCTTGACAGGCCAAGGGACAGACAGACGTGCTAAAAACGATATAGCTCCTTCTTTTAAGAGGGGCATGAAAATAAAAATACAAGATATAAATTTATATTAATATATATTGGGTCTACAAGAAAAATACACTTAACATACTTTCAATCCTAAAAAAAGAAAAACAAACAAACAAACAAACAAACAAACAAACAAAAAAACAAGTACAATACATGTTTAAATAAAATTTTGCTTTATGGTACTACATGGTATGGCCTTGAGTGCATGGAAGTTTTGACTCAATATTTGCTTTCTTATCAACCCCCTGGTGCTCAATACAAAGTTCTTATTAAATGAGACCTCCTTTTCTATCTGATGTAAGATAACATTTTTTAGAAACTATGCACAAGTAGACTGCATGATCATGAGTCACAGCTAATAAAAGGTATTTTTTTTTTTTTTTTTGTAAATAGCTTACCATGGCATGGAAACCAAAGGCCCATAAAAGTCAAATAAATCTGTGGTACACCAGTCTGGTTTCATTTCAGCAGCTCATTGTATCGAATGATCCACAGACACATTTATTACATACTTGGCCAGCTAGTTTGTACCATTTAATTTGAGATTAAATAGTGGAAAAAGTAGGGAGCTGACATTTTATGATATTAAGTTATTAAAAAGTTAAATAAGATTACTATAATGATAAAAACCTAAATATACTATTAGTTCTGTACAACACCTATTAAAACAATAAGTTAAAAAAAATCTTGTAAAGTAATCCCAGCAGGTAAAATATGTTGTTTTAACATTGAACCAACGTTGAACCATAACGTTGATTAGACGTTGGATAAACATTGAATTTGAAAGTTGACTCAACCTCAGATAACAACATTGTATCAACCCCAGTTGTTAGACAACATTCTTGCATGAAAAGACATTGAAATGACCTGAGGGTAGGGTATAAAAGTATGATCCTTAAGTTAAAATTTCCAAGGTTTAGATTTATATATATATATATATATATATATATATATATATATATATTTCTTTTCTCATATATATAAATATATATATATGTAACAAAGTCACAGTCACCTCAGCCTGTCTATGTATATCAGGTTACCAAGAACTGTTAACTTTATTAATTCACTCCATCACATTTACAGCAACTTATTCATCCTAGTGTTAGCTGACCTTGCAAAGAATTCAGTTTATTGGAATGTATTTCTGAATAACAAGTTGAGAAAATTCACTACTTCACTAAAGACACAAAACAACTGTCACTTTTACTTTTAACACTTTTTTTGATTATTTTGATAAAGTTAGTTACAGTATTGATAAACAAAGTATCACATTTTCAACAATTAATATTTAAAAATATAATCCATGTCTGCAAGGTTGTGTCAATGACCAAAATACAACATTGAGTCAACGTCACATTATGACAGTGTTTCGACGTGGCTGGATCAACGTTGATTTTACGTTGAATTTAGGTAGATCAACGGCAATTCAACATATCACTCTGTTTTCAACGTTGATCCAACGCAACTATGCCTGCTGGGAAATATTGTAAAGAAACAGGAGACAGATTAGCAAATTGAAAAACAAAATAAAATTGCTCAACAGAGCAAGGACTTGTGAACTATATGTATAATACAGCAATATTGCATCTATGGGGTTCTACATGTATTGTGAAATTGACATGGTGCTGTTTTTACATGTTTAAAGTATAAAGTAATTGCAAGTTATTTTCAATAACAGCATAAAAATATTCATGAAAATGCTTAAAGTAAAAAGAAAATCACCTACTACTCCCCTCGATTTCTCGCAGATGGTAACATATCAAATGTTTTTACATATTAACTGTAAACATGACCCTAATGAAAATCAAAAGGGGTTCATATCCAAGATTTATTGCTAATCTACAAAAAATTTTGAAACCAAAATCTTTTTATTTGTGGCCTACAAGTATAATTAAGCAAAAATTTGACAACAAACAAACAAACAGTTGAGTTAAACAGTGTCAATTTGTCTGATAAAATAATGATAAGTCATATACATAAACAATGCATTTTTCCTCACTGCAACATCACTAACCTGAAAATAACTACAAAATACTACAAACTAAGAATTTCAAACAAGCTTTTTACCTTCGAAATACAACATTGGCACTTCCACACATGTATAATTAAAATATCAATATTTGAATTTCTAAAATTGCCAGGACAATCAAGCATGTTCCACATACCTTGACTATGCCACCTCAGGTGAACACTCCCTCCCACAATTCCAAGCAGTATACCCCTAATGTAAGAAGGACGAGGTGGTGCTGTGGTCAAACTATATCTACTTGTCCACTCTACTCGCATGTGGTTCCAATCTTGTTTCTTCACATAAATGGTTGTGTTAGATGGGCAGCTGGCAACTGCCACCAAGTGATCCCTACTTCCTGTCCGGTCACTCATGGTTGCCTTACAGGATGTAATGGTTGGGCTTTGGGAATCACTGATAACTAATAAAAAAATGCCCATGTCAAAATGTTACATTAGCTGTTTACTTTGTGTAAAATAATATTTATTATTGTGTGCCAAAAATATGACCAAATTTTGGCCAAGCTTTGGCAGTTTTACTTTTTAAATTGTGTGTAGAATTTAATGCATGTAACAATTGATAAGCTTTTAATATTTTTGGTAATGGCAAAAATTATTTACTGTACATGCATGTACGATAAAAGGTAATAAACTAGTATCATTTAAAGAGTCTAAGGCAAAATTCTTAACAGATGGTCTGCGGATCAAATATGGCAGACCCTACCTGAAAGCAGTGCCACTAATCCCCTAATGATCTCCATGCCTACCCTGCCAGACCTGCAGCTAGGGGCCTAGCAATTAAATATGGACTTCATCTCGGCTCTGAGGTTTAATTGCTCGGTCTCTGCAGGTCTGGGGTGTATAGAGGCAGGGACATCACCAGGGTAGTAGGAGGCATTACTTATAAGTGGGGTCACTAATATTTAGTCAGTTGGTCCACAAATTATCTGTTTAGAATACCACCTAAAAAATCAATGAAGTTATTCTTATATTTCAAAATATTGATAGCTCTATAAGCTCTTTGCATGGTCTATCAAAATTATTCTAAAGTGGCATTAATATATCTAAATGCTTTTACAAATTTAGATACAAATGACTAACCACTTCCACAGTGCGCTCCTCCAAATCCAGGTGTACACCTACAGTTAGTACCATAACTGCAAATACCTGGGTAACATGGGAACTTCCAAGAACACTGGCCTATATAACAGAGGTAAAGGCTTTTAGGGTACTGCCTTGTTTTTTCATTATTTGCTTTACATCCTCAAAGACAATCTTGTCAATTTGTAGGATATGGTCTGCTTTGAACCTCTGTTCTTAAAGTATCAAAAGCTTTTTGAAACAGTTAATTAAAAAAATACCTTAACCTTTAACCAATAAAAATGTTTGTATGGCTATGGTAAAAATTAGACTTTTCTGATGCTCTAGATTTAGCATTTATTAGTTAATACAAGGCCAGTAATCAACTAAGGTGAAATTAATATTATTCAGAAGATTAACTGAAATCATAAATATGCACTACACTAGGTCAGTGCTTTAAAGTAATGGGATTCGATACAATATAAGGTCTACAATTGGGGAAATAGCTGTTTTCCCTCTTCTCAAAATGAAAAACCTTTTTGATAAAAGTGCAATAAAGAAAATCATTCCAAGAGAGGATCTACTCACTGTTCTGACAGTATGAGCCATAGTGTGTAGAAGGGCAGATGCAACTGTTGGGTGCTACACAAGTCCCACCATTTTTACAACTGACACTGCAAACAGCTGAAAAATACATGTATGTTATCTATCTATACTACACATTATTTATATATGATGATTTTCAGGCAAACACAAGCTAAAATACTTTCATACTGTTAGCTTATTATATGGCCAACCTGGATGTACTGGCCTTCATCAGACTGGTGTGAGAAGATGTTGTCAGCAGTCAGTGATACCCCCGTCACACTAGAGGCAGAATGAACAAGAATGCCGTTTGAAGAAAGACAGTTCTTTGTTCATTCCTGGATATTCAAACAGCAATATATGTGACTGCATTCTTAATATTCTCACGGCATTCCGACAACATTCAAAACATTCTGATCACATTCGAGGGATATTCGAACTGGTACGCGACTTAAGGCTCCCGTCGCACTTATTCGGAACCAGCAGGAATCAAGGTAGCTAGAACCAGCCAGAATGAATAAATTGAAAAATTCCTGCCATAATCTGGAGGGAATTTCAAATTGCAGTCAGAATATTCCAAGTGAAATTCAAATGCCGTACGAGTGTGGTTTGACAAATACAGACAGAAGTACATGTATGTAAGAAGATGCATCGAATGATATATGAAGCGAACTCAAATGCAGTCAACTGCTCCCGGTATGGCTGCCAATGATGGTTTGAAATATAAATTAAATTCAAACATAATGCAGCTGAAATACCTAAAATACTTAATTAAAATTACTTTCCAACATGTTTAGAATGTAACAGGATGCCCAGAGTGTATAAATAATGGCACAGGAATGGTAACTGATCATAATGTTTCGAATACTGTCGGAATACCGTGAGAATATTTAGAATGCAGTCATAGTGCAGCTAGAATACTGTTCAAATGCCATTCGATAAATTTCCTCTTGGAATGCACTTCGAAAGTTTTTGCATGACAAAAACATTCGAGCCGGCCACAAGAATGGGTCAAAAATATTTAGAATGCACTCAGAATTTTTAGAATTCTTTTAGAATGCTATTCGAATATCCTGGAATGCACAAAGAATTGTATTTCCGATGCCATTCTTAATCATTCTGCCTCTAGTGTGACGGGGATTTTATACTCCGCCAGAGTGTTTCGAATGTGCCTCGGATGAGCTGAAATATTAATTTTGGCAGCAATCGAACTACACTAGAGCGCCCTTCAAAGTATATTCTAAATATTCTTACTGCCTTCTTACAGCATTATAAATATTCCTAGTTTTCCAACTACATTCGAACTGCTTTTGAGAGCTACACAGTCGAAAATGCACTCATCATTCCAGGCGAATTCAAGCGCATTCTGAGTATTCCAACAGTACTCTTACAATAATTAAGGTCAATTTGAAAATTTTTCCCCCGAATGTGGTTCGAATTTTAAAAATTCTTCATTCGGGCTCATTCTTCTTCGTGCCTGCTTATTCTGAATAAGTGTGACGGGGGTATGAACATCTACTTACATCAGTCTGATGAATACCTTTGTCCATGTTGGCTGCAAACTAATGGTATGAAAGTATTTTGGTTTGTGTTTGATAACCATCATATATAATCCAATAACCAAGCTATTTCATAATTTAGTTTTGAACATTCTTATTGTTCTTAAAGATAGGGGAGACCGGGGCTAGTTGGCCCCGTTAGACACTTTTGGCCTTGTAGAGCCAACTAGGAATGGGTTAGAGTAACAAAACCGGTTTGAAAGTAAGCCCTATGAACTAAGCTACGTATGCAACGCCATTATTTTTCAAACATAATGCCAGATGGCTCACGATTTGACAAAAAACGCAGTTGACGTCAGGGGGGCCA
>NW_019775438.1:334419-371144 GCF_001039355.2 Lingula anatina
GGCAGATTTATTGTCACTTTGTATGTGTTGCAAGAACCAAAATATCTATCAATAAAATTTGTTTTGTTTTAATTAAGAATATATTTATAATGGTATAAAGCAGGGTTTTAATAATTGAAAACGAATAATAAATTTCGTATTAAAAGAAAGTAACAAATTCAGTTTTAAACCACTGAGTTTGTTTCAACAATGGTCTCTAGCTAGGGAGGGGAGCACACGAACGAAACGTGGTGCCTCGATATGAAACCAGACAACTTTTGTGTTTTTAATCTCCAAATACGAAAAAAAATCAATTAAGCTAATAAATAGGCTAACGTTAAGAACGTATTATATCGTTTGTTTTATATTAATTATTATTTAAAATCATAATATAAACAAGTCGCATTTCGATGTACTCCATGCGATGACCTTTTTATAAAAATAGCAATTTTTACGAGATTTAAATTGTATCGCATTGTTTGGTTCCATTGCCTCGGTTTCAAAAATTAGAACAGGCGCTCCAAAATCGTAAAACGAAGTTATAAAAATTTTATATTGACCGAGTTCCCCCACTGTTAAGAATATCCTCGCAGCATTATCTGCAGTTAACCTTCCTACGATTTTCAATGTATTTTGCAATATAATTTACAATCCTCCAGATGAAGAATTTTATTAATCAAGAGTGGGGGAGGTGTGAAAATCCCCATTGGGGCCACACATAACACTATAAATACAATGGGAATCCCCGTAAAATGAAGGTAAAATAAATGTTTTTCTACGGAATTCAGACGGATTTACTTTTTACAACATAAAATCAATAGAACATTTTTAATATAATCTTTCAAAAAGACACCAGAGAGCTAATGAAATAAAATCAACCAGACGGTAAACACCGGCAGGCTTTGTCACCAACTTGTTCATTTCAAACAGCGCACTTTTCGCGCATGCGCAGTTGTTTGAAGCCTGTGCTTTGACGATTCTGATATGTACTGTCTCACGCTCGCGCACGCTGGATTGGATAGTAAACGATTGTCGTAAAATCGCTAAATGATATTAAAACCTGGTTTTAAATTATTTAAATTATTTTTGTTGAACCATCCTCCATTTGANGTCAATTTCACCAACTTGTTCATTTCAAACAGCGCACTTTTCGCAAGTGAGGCAATGGAACCAAACAATACGATACAATTTGTAATCTCGTAAAAATGGATATATTTTTTAATAGAGTTTATAGCCGGGCGTAAATCAAAAGGCGACTCTTTTATTATTGTGATATGTAATAATAATTAATATAAAAGATGCGATATAATAGGTTCTTATAGACGGCCTATTTATTAGATTTATAAAATTTTTAAAGTATTTGGAGATTAAAAAAACAAAAGCTGACAGGTTTCAAATCGAGGCCCCACATATTGTTCGTGGGACCTTGTTCGTGTGCTAGGGAGGGGTGGGAAATCCCCTTGGGGCCACATATAACACTGTAAATACAAATTGAATCCCCTTACAATGAATTAAGGCAAAATAAATGTTTTTCTAAAGAAAGTTTCGCTTTTTAATACATACAATCAACAGAACATTTCTAATATAAATTTTCAAAAAAACACCAATCACCAAATTAATACATACAATCAACAGAACATTTCTAATATAAATTTTCAAAAAAACACCAGAGAGCAAATTAAATAAAATCAATCAGACGGTAAACACCGGCAAGCTTTGTCAATTTCACCAACTAGTTTATTTCAAACAGCGTTGCGCGCAAAGGATTGTGGGTAATGTGAGGGTCCAACTTGCCCCGTGTCAAGGGGGCCAACTAGCCCCGGGTGCACATTATTTATTTTAAAGGATGTTAGCCATTCATGGTGCTAGAATGAGCAACGATGACACATCTCCGTGAAACTTGAAACAATGAGCTTCAGTTTGATGCCCTATACATATCTTATATTCGATCAAAAGCATATGAAAATAGATTTTTCAATCTCTTAAACAAAATTACTTTTAGGTGCAAAAAAAGTTTATTTCGACTCACCGCTTAAGTAAAACTTTTTAACGTCCGACACTTCCTTAGCATTGTAGGCTACGGTCACTTTACAAGAGTATGTGGCCAATTTTTTTTACATCGTAGTTACTTTTTCATAAATTGACGGGGGGCCAACTTACCCCGGGGTCCAACTAGCCCCGGTCTCCCCTACAGTTGGCAGATTATTGGATTGAAAAACACAATTTAATCTAGAGGATCAGAGAGAGACAATACCGCCTCCAGGTCTTGTACCACCAGCTGGAGTAAGCACATTCCCAGTGGGCAAATTATGTTGTTTTAATGTTGAAACAACATTGAACCATAATGTTGATAATACGTTGGATAAACATTGGATTTGAAAGTCAGATAACAACACTGTATCAACCCCAGTTGTTAGACAGCATTCTTGCATGAAAAGACATTAAAATGACCTGAAATGTTTTTATTTTTGCCACAAAACACAGGTACACAATTATAACGTACACTGTAAAAACATCCAAGTGCCTGCTTTAATTGTCTGATATTTTCAACGCATTAGGCTCCTAAGCATGTTTTGCACGTAAGCATGGTACACCCTTTTAGCCTGGATGTGTTTAGCAGTAGGACATGTTTGATGGCTAAATATATGCAGGGTATATATGTATGGCCTTTAAGTTAAAATTTCCAAGGTTAAGATTAATATATATATATATATATATATATATATATATATATATATATATATATATATATATATATATATATATATATAGATAAGAACATAACTATATATATATTTATAAGAACATAACTACCCAGCAGGCATAGTTGCCTTGGCCTTGGATCAACGTTGAAAACAGGTTGATACATTCTAAGATCTAATATACCGTTTATTAGATCTTAGATACACTGAATTGCCGTTGATCTACCTAAATTCAACTTAAAATCAACGTTGATCCAGCCACGGCGAAACACCGTCATAATGTGACGTTGACTCAACGTTGTATTTTGGTCATTGACACAACCTTGCAGACATGGATTATATTTTAAAATATTAATTGTTGAAAACGTGATACTTTGTTTATCAATACTGTAACTAACTTAATCAAAATAATCAAAAAAAGTGTTAAAAGTACAAGTGACAGTTGTTTTGTGTCTTTAGTGAACTAGTGAATTTTCTTAACTTGTTATTCAGAAATACATTCCAATAAACTGAATTTCTTGCAAGGTCAGCTAACACTAGGATGAATAACAAGCCTAACCAACTACCAGACTCGGCACCTACGGATCCAGAATAAACCAGTATATCAGACCACACTACCCGTTTTCAAGGTGTGTGTCAGATCGCATTACAGAGTATCAGCCACCACACTGATTTTGCCTGGTGCGCGATGTGATAGCGATGATCGTAGTAATAGATAGACCCCGAGTCAGCGAGGGTTATGTGGCATACACGAGTGCGGGTCCATTAGCGGGTTATAACGCATTCATGCGAGACGTGCGGTTATGCGAGTTACACCACGTCTGAATATTTTGTTCTTTACTTCCACCGTGGTCTAAAGCGGGGTTGGAAAGTAGTGCATCTCATCTAGATTCATGCGCTGCTGCAATTTTCCCTGTTTATGCTACAAATCTGACAATACCGCAATTTTTAACATAAAATTTAGGTTTGAACATAGCCAATGATGTTTTGTAAATAAGAACTTGCAAACTTATACATTCATTTAGAAAAGTAGACCTAATTTTGATAGCGGAAGTTCTGGACGAGATTCAGTCAGTCGTCTGTCGCCATGTTGTCACTCGGAACTACTCCGATGTCTCCGCACTCGACAATAGTATGGAGCTTGCGGAATGAGCCGAGGATTGCCGATTTCCATGTTGTTGTATTCATACGACTCCTACTTGATGAAAACGAGGCGCGATACCCGGATGACAGGTAGGCTTACAAAATTTGTGATGGGGTATGATACTGTGTAATGCGATCTGACACACACCTTGAAAACGGGTAGTGTGGTCTGATATACCGGTTTATTCTGGATCCGTAGGTTCCGAGTCTGGTAGTTGGGTAGGCCTGAATAAGTTGCTGTAAATGTGATGGAGTGGGGGAGTAATGGTGCGCGACTATGCCTGCTGGGCTTATATGGAAAACAAAACAAAAAAAGGGGGGGGGGGGACACCACCTCCATTGTCGTGCTTGACAAACTCTACAAAATGCAGTAAACAAAAGCTCTCTATTTTTTTTTTTTTCTTTTTGTTGAAAATTACAATTTATAACTATATCATTGGGAGAAGTATAAGGTATAATCCAAATTTGTGAAGAGGGGTTCATGGTGAAAAGTAGGTCAAAGTTCAAATTCAAGGTCACAGGAAGACTGTCAATATATGCATGAGTTCCTATTCAAGTTCAGTAGTATCTATGGGCATATCTGTGCCAGTTTGGGAGATATAACAGACAGTTCATGGCAAAAAGTAAGTCAAAGATCAATTTCAAGGTCACAGTTAGATTGCCAGTATATGGCTTTCTATTCAAGTTCAATATCTATAGTAACTATGGGTTAACTATGGGTGTATCTCTGCCAGTTTTGGTGATAAAAGGAACAGAAAAGTTGCAAAGTTCAGTTCATGGTGAAAAGTAGGTCAAAGCTCAATTTCAAGGCCACACTTAGATTGCCTGTATATGGCTTCATATTCAAGTTCAATAGTAACTATGGGCGTATCTTACCCAGTTTGGAGATAAAAGGGAACCAAAATTTGCAAAGTTCAGTTCATGTTAAAAAGTAGGTCAAAGCTCAATTTCAAGGTCACAGTTAGATTGCCAGTATATGACTTCCAATTAAAGTTCAATAGTAACTATGGTCATATCTTTGCTAATTTTGGAGTTATTTCACATTTTATTTTCACCACTGAAAATTGCGATGTTATACTGTGTAGTTACTGAAAATCGGCACAAATAATTTCTTGCAAATAAAATCCCATTTTTAGAAAATTTTTGGCCTGTTTGACCTTTAAATAAAGGTCAAATCCAAGGGCATATTTGAAATCTCCACGTATAACATTCGGTCAAACATCTGTAGAAATTGCCCCATAATTCCTTCGGTTTGGGAGATGTTTAGCATTGAATTTTGCAATTTTTGGCCAATGGTGCATTGAGATGAGTGCCACACCTAGACCCATGCACCGACAAAGCCCAAAATTTACGTGGAATGCGATGAGATTATGTGTGACCTAAATCCAAGAGATGATACAGGCCCTTGTAGTCTAGGAGGAGAAGCGGTGACGGTGAAATGGCGACGGACGAGACGGGTCAGGACTAAAACCAAGTGTACCGCCAGCGACGCGCTGGTGGTACAATGAATGGAGAAAAGTTTTCCTTAGCAGCCCAGTGTTTACTCCACACTTTTTGTTCAAGTCAAATATTCCACACTATTACAAATGTTTTATTTTTTAAAAATTAAGCAATGACATAATTTGCACCTTGGACATAATAACGAATTCGTTATTATGTCCAAGTTTGCACATACATTTGCAACAATTTCATCAACAAGTCGAGTATTTGAATAGTGAAGTAATCAGACCATTGGAGAGGAGGGATTTACAAAAAGCTGTCATATTTTCCTTTTTTCCTTGTTTTCACTACGGCACATGCGTACAGATGCGACAAAACTAGGGGTTCATTAGCAGAAAATCTACCAGGTTAACCTGACGTACGTATGTTAAAATCTAGGGCGCGCTGCTTCCTGTACAAACTAATGGGGACCGGACTCTACCATGGGTGACTCTCTGTCACATACTTACGGATAATACAAGCATTTGACCGGTCAGCGATCCAACCAGTGTCGCACCTTTGACGATATTCTGTGTGTGTGGATGTATAATAAGCTGTTCTCCCGCAACTAGAAAACAGACCAACTCAGCAAAAATTACTGTTTTAATCCTCAAAGAACTACAATTACCAAGGCCAACTGAAGCTTAGTGTCTAATATTTTTAACCCTTTAAACTGTTAAATTAGCGTTTGAGTTATAAATATAAAGCAAATACTGACCTACCCAAACCCTTTAAACTGTTTAGCGTTTGAGTTATAAATATAAAACAAATACTGACCTACCCCAACCCCAAAACCCACAGCTGGTTGTGTAATATCTAATTCTGACTGTTCTGCCTACCACGGTATACGTGCGCACGTGTCCACTAAAACAAATCAAAATGTAAACTAGAAAAGCACTCCGAGAGCGCAGACCTCCGCCAAGGTAGCAATTTTTTTTATTATTATTGATTGATCATTGATCCGGATCACTACCGAAAACTAATCCTCTGTTCCTTGGCCCACTTCTGAAAGTTCCTGAAAATTTCATCAAAATCGGTCCATAACTTTCTGAGTTATGTTGATGACAGACAGACAAACAGGGGTGAAAAAATAACCTCCTTGGCGGAGGTAATAAATTGCATAAGGTATTTTCTAGCGTGGAAAAGAAAAAGACTTTGTAATACAGTTTTTGATAGTATCCTCAATTTACCTGCGTTTTCAAGTCTATCAAAATTGTATTTACAATTTCTATTGAAGAATTTCTGGGAAAAAAAGTTATGCGAGTAAAAATACAATTTCGAGAAAGGACTATGATATCATCGGTTGAAATGGATGAAATGTGCCTTTCACGGGTCTTATAAACGGATTATGCGTTTACTAACACTACCTGCAGATCTTTTAGCACTAACACCCATATTAACCACAAAAACCCACGAATTAACCATACAATTATTTAGCACCAACAAAGCAATACCTAGCACTAACATTCATCCGCTCTTGTAGTGCTGGTTAATTTGTGGGTTATGTGGTTAATATGGGCGTTATTGCTAAAAGTTATGCGGGTAGCGTTAGTAAACGCCTAATCAGTTTATAAGACCAGTTTCAGAACCAAAACATATCCAAAATGGAAAACAAAGGTCTCATTCTCCAACTAGAAAAGCACTCCGAGAGCGCAAACCTCCGCCAAGGCAACAATTTTTTATTATTTTTGATTATTGATTGATTATTGATCCGGATCACCACCAAAAACTAATTACTTCTAAGTCCATAACTTTTTGAGTTATGTTGATGACAGACAAACAAACAGACAGACAAACAGGGGTGAAAACAACCTCCTTGGCGGAGGTAAAAAATCCAATGAACTGTTCCTCTCTTTAAAAGTAATGGAAACGCAGGTTTGAAAAAATTACGGGATCAAAAAATAATCTTGTTATTATCACTTTCAATATTATTTAAAACTTACGTGTATGTTATTGAAGTTAAGGACGGTACGATATATATCGCCAGAATTAGCAGGTATGCCAACTCGTTTCCCACACCCATGGCGGCAACCAGGAAGTGAAGTGAAAAAATACTGGACTCCAACAGCAAATATCGATCAGCCCTTTTTTATATTGTTGACATAGGTCTTGAAATCAAGTCGCTTGCGTCGACTTGATTTCAAGACCTATGTCAACAACAAGAAGTGGAATGGAAAAAATTGCGCTTCAGCAAATATTGTCCTTTTTATGACGACAACTACAAAGATAGTAATGTGTACTTCTGTACATAGTGAAACTTGCGTGTTAGCTAATGCAAACCCGCACGAACCCGTACGGTAATTACTCAATCTTTTCAATTGGGGGAAAACTTTGAATTTTACAGATACTGTATTTCTAGGTCCTAATTTCTTGAAATCAGAACATTTCTTTGAGTGGTAGAAAAAATTAAAAAAAAAAAAAAACAGACTACGCTATATATAGCTCTATTCTGTGTAGTAAAAGCACCAAGTATGCTATATTGCAATATAATTTTGTGATATCTTTCTTGTCTACGGCGCACAATTAGCCCTAAAAATAACCCGATGGCCGAAATTCCCGAAAAACGCAACTGTGCAAAATGGCTCACTGATCGAATATTCATGCGCAAAAAGAAAAAAGAAAAAGAAAAAAAAACTCCATACGGCTCATTTTAAAGGTTTCTCGTCAGTTCGTTGAAATGGTCTGAACGGAGCATATTCTTCAAAAAACATGCCCAACTAACGATATATTTATACAAATACACAAATTAAAACCTCATTTTTAAATTTTGGGCTTTATAAAACGTACTTTTTGCTCGGCCTGGGAGTTAATAAGCTACGTGGTCACGTGGTCCGATGACGACAATCGTGCCACCGGAGGAGAGAGCCAAGCAGCGTGTTTAGCTGTCAAACTGAGCTACATTGTCTCCCTGTAAGGTGACTTTTCTGACTCCTGATAAAAATTCATACTCATTCAAATCTCTTACCCGAGGGGTCTAAATCCTAGTAAACCTCGGTCACAACCGGACGCACGAATTTCAGGATCGTGCGTCCCCTGCGAATTTTATTTTGAGTGTTGCGGAGGCCGTGGAGGTCGTAGAGGTAAAGGAAAGTCTGCCTTGCGAGTTGCAAGGGCCACATGAGATGTCCTTTCAAGCAGGGACGCTAATTGCAAGAAGCGATGGCCGTAGAAATTATACTAATTTCTTGAGTTTGTCTTGCATCCTGTGTACGCGGCACACACTCACCACTTACGAAGGGAATGCAACGCACGGCGAAAGTAGTGCCCTTTTGCGTCAGTTTTGCTACTCATTTGCCTCACACGTTTGTGGTGACGTACTGACGGCGTACGTCAGTTTTGCTTCCTGTTCTCCTCTTCTTTCTTCTTCCTCCTCCCTTTTTTCTACTATGTAAGCTTCTTTCTCTTGCCTTTTGGAGGCATATTAGAAACTAAATTGAGCAAAAATTTGAAATTTTTGAAAATTGTTATACACGTTACACAGTCGACGTTCATTGTAAAGACACGAGCGTGCGTCGTGAGCAAGCCTTTTATTCACCAGGCGTGGGGGTGACGCACGTGCGACGCATTCCCGGTGTGCTCTCGACTTTGTTCGTTAGTTGTGAGGGCGTGCGCCTTACTCAACACGCAAAGGGCACTCAATTGCTCCTTCATAGCTTGCGACGTGCGTCTTGCACAAAGCGCGTCTCTCTTGCTAACTCCGTGCGAGGTGAGCAAGTTACAGTTACATTCGCGGCCTTGCTGTTCGCAGGCTATTCGAAGAATCTTTTGGGACATGTCCAACATCCTCCGTACGTGCTTACGGGCTGTCTGCGAACTCGAAATTTCGTAAGAAGGACTTGTGTGGGAAATGAGATTCTGCGCAAAATTTGGACACAAACAGCCCGTAAGAGCCCGTACGGCCGGTTGTGACCGAGGCTTAAAGCCATTTTCCAGTCTATTCAATTCTTCAACTAGCATTTAATTATGGTTATCCCAACTAGTATAAAATACTGCATTTGAATGACTTGAGGGTACTTTTGATCATTCGATATGAGGTCCATGTTATATATAAAATTCAATTCAGTTCAATTTATTAAACCCTTGCGCCCTACGGCTCATCACAATGAAATGCAATAAAAATATAAAGTCATAAAAACAACAACAACAACAATACAACTACTTGTAGTAATGATAAAAACTCATCAGACTGACGTCAATCTTAGCTCCGATGCACATTTTAAGCACTTACATAAGTAGTTAAAGCAATAATAACTCTTCCTTTGAAATTCAAAATTCCGCAAGAAATACATTCTAAACAACGCATGTAAATATAATATATTGCATTTCACCACTAAAACGGCTGTCATTGTAGTAAAACTAAAAACTGTGCTTGTCAATAGGGCTTTCGGTGCCTTTCTTCTCGGTCGTCAAGGCATCCGTTACCAAGGACTTTGGCGTGTCACGCGGATTCTCGCGTTCATTCGAAACCAAATAACATTTGGCGGGATAAGATATAGCAGGCGTATGATGCAATCCTCAGACGTAAGTTGCGAGTTTTTGTACAGTGCGTCGGATAACAATATGCCCATAACTGCACACATTGTAGATATAAATGCATTTTGAGCAATAAGACTATTATATCGTATGAGTCTTATTTTATTGTAATAAAGTGTTGTTGTTGTTGTCTGCTTTTCCCGCGGTTTTAAGTAGGTCACCGGAAAACCCCGCTCGATATCGCGTGACTATGCAATGTCAGAGAGGGCCCCGTCAGTTAAAATCTCTTAAGATATTTTAACAACAAACCAAGCGTTTAGGGAAAAAACCCTAGACTCACTTTGAATGCAGGAATGGGGTCGTTGACCATTGGTAAGTACGGGAAAATTGCCGTTTACTCCAGGAAAATCCAATTTTTGGCCAAAACGAAGAGTTATTATGACTTTAATTGTGAAACATTGTTAAGTGATAACAATTAGCTTGAAAACACTTTGCTTTGTTTAATAATTTTTGACGTAATTCTGCCTAATCGTTCTGTAGCAAAGACATTTTAAATGTCTTAAAAGACCGAATAAAATGAAATTCATCCCCTAAGTCATCTAAAATACATAGTTAACAAGTTCTTAATTTTTATTTGTGCCTGTTTACCTTCCAGTTTCTACAGCTAGATTATGTGATGAAAGTCTAAATTTGGCAATTCATTCCTTATATTTCTGTGAAATTATTTTTATTTAAATAGAATTGCACTGTAAAATTATCAAGAAGATATTGGTACAATAGCCCGTTACTCCTTGTGGATATTTCCCCGGTCAGTGTTTGTCTCAAATTATGTTTCAATCTTTATTCTGTCAAGGACATATTTTTGTGAAAAATTAATGACAATTCAGTGTCTCCAGTTCATTCGGTACTCAAATTACCCAATTAAAATTTTTGTTGAGTAGATCTTTATAGCACGCTGTCATAATACAATTTTTCGAAGAGCGGGTTTGGTGAATCCCACGGCAACACACCGAGGCATAACGAAAATTGCCCAACCCCGCTCAACACAACTTTCCTAAACTTCTCTGTCTGTATTTAGCATGCAGCTCAGATGAGTCTCAAAGACCTTTATCGTCTTTGTCGTCAAAGTACCACGTGACCCAGATCTGTTGCTTCATTTTTGCATATTGAGGTGAGGATTACTAAAACGCTTTTTTTTCTACCAATAGATTGTTTTTATACTTTTTAAAAGGTGGGGATCGATTGAAACATATATCTAGTGTGTGGATTGAGTGCTGAATCTTCAAATTTCGAGAAATGGATTTTTACGTGTCTAGAATCCCTCAAAGGATCGAAGTTTACCAGCCGTTCGTAATTCATGGCACATTACCGTATGTATTTGAAAGATGATAAAATTTGCCCATGAAAAGATTGAGTCATTTCCTTAAGTCAGCCAGACTACATATCCATATCACTAGGCCCCTAATCGACGCACCGCTCTGTCTTTGTGCAGGTTGACAGCTACGTGCACGTTTGGTGTGCAAATAACTATTTGTACTCCATGGTTATCCATATCAAGCTGACGACTTTTGCCTTTTATGCTTCTTTACAAAATTGTCTGTTTCACTTTTTGTGTCGATAGGTGTATGTGGATAATCCATGGATTGTACATTAAGGCCCAGGTCCCACTGGCGTTAAGGATAAATTTCGCATGGATTGCGCACAAAATTGGTTGATGATTTCTTAACACCTGCAACATTCGTGATACATGCTTGTATAATTCGACCAGCATCCGCACACTTCCACAATTATCCGTACATTTTCCACACATTTTCTGTCGGAAATATAACTAGTTTTAAAAACTGTCAGATACAGTATACTGTTTAAGCTCAAAGTACTATTTAAGCTCAAAAAGGAAATATCGCAATGGTTAAAAAAGACAGACCTCATTGGGTTGGAGTAGCTTCATAGCAACCTGTACATTAGATGAAAATCTTCTTAAAACTTAAGTGCGAGCCGGGGGTGGGGGGAGAATGGCTTTTTTAGGTAATTTCAGTGGTAGTGTACTACCAAAAAGCATGATAAACTGACCTTGAGCAATTGAAAATATACCTGTAAAGCAACCACAAAATGCTCTTCATAAAAGTAAAACAATTGAAAAAAATAAAACAAACAAACAAATTGCTGAAGCACTTTACTGCAAACAGGTAAATGGTCAATTTAATTGTAATATTTCAACTTTTATCTTTGAACTATAATTACTGTAATGCGTTCATCAAAAATGTGATTAAATAAGTTCTAGATTATTATATATTTGAATAATCAAAACATTTGACACAAGATGCTAGGAACCATCAACTTATCAAAATTGTGTCTACCAAAGCTTTTAAGCCTAATATAATATATATATACTTTCTGTCAGGTTATAACTTGATATAACACCTTCTGTTTTGCCTCCAACACACACTGACACACATTTTAAATTTGTTTTTATTATATATCATGGGCTCCATATCACATTCTTCATTTAAAATGTTACATATTTTACTGCTGCATTTCTAATATCCAGTAATAGTAATTAACAATCAACCAAACGAAGTGGTGTATAATAACAAAACACATAAGCGCCTAATTGCAATGGCAGTTATTGTTCATTTTCCATCCAGAATATGTATAGTTTCCATACAACATGCAAGTTATGGGTATATGCAATATGTCTTACGAGGCAGACCACTGATTTATATTATCACTGTTCAAGAGCATGGGGGGGGGGGGGGGGGTAATATTACAGGTACATTTTCTGTATGGGAATGTGGGGATAACACATACTGTACGTAAACACATTTTAAGCAGCAAAGGCAGCTACTTTGAGTCTTCTAAAGACTGCAAATAAAATCGTTTTATCAGTGTCCAGTAATCAGTCCTTATTTCAATCTCCAAAGAGTAATCTGTTCTTTATTCCATCTCCAACGAACAGCATGTGAAGTTGCAAGACACATGTTCACAGCTACCCTTATAAACCATAGTACATGCCACTATCATCTGGGGGTGGGTGGAAGAAATCATTCAACTGGTTCTTAATCTGTTGGAATGATGGACGCTTGCTTGGATCATGGTACATGCATTTCAGCATCACTTGGTTGTAGCTGCAATGAATAATTTTATGAAAAGCAGAAATGTTTTCAATTGTGGACTTATAGAAATACTGTCATCCCCTTAATCTGTGAGCTAAGAAAATATATTACATGCATTCACAATCACAATCACAACTAACGCAATTTGAACAGTTGGAGGCTCAACTAGTCAAACACACTCACATATCATCTGGGCACTCTACAGGCTTGTCTGGGCGGGTTCCACTCTCCAGCAGGGTTATCAGTTTGTCCTTGTGTCCAGTAGGATAAGGAAGATCACCTAAAAAGTCGAGCACAATCTGGATAGTGTAATGTGTTAATTTGACAGTGTGTTAGATGTGAAAGTCTGTTGGGTAGAAAACGAGTTTGCAGACTAATGTATTACTATTTAATATATCAGAAAGCTGGGAATTTTAACCATGAAATTTAAACTTTTATATACAGACAAATTTTGATAAAGACTCACCCAGGCTGTATATCTCCCACAAAGTGATACCAAAGGCCCAGACATCAGACGCAGTGGTATAGTTCAGTTGAGGATCCTGCAGAATTTCCAAGGCCATCCATTTGGTGGGTAAACGACTCTGGTGATATAAAAAGACAATGATAACCATCACAACATTTTTTTTATCAATATTTAACAGATAACAAAATCTTTGTAAGAAAAATATCAATTAAGCCAGACATTATAATATATTTATATCACATTACTTTCTGGTTGCTACACACTTTTGTTAGGAAAGCAAAACACCTTGTTTTTGGCTGCATCTTTTCCCTCGGGACCAAATCCCATCACCTTGGCAACCATTTTACCATTGAGGAGGACATTCTTAGACATCAGCCTCTTGTGAACAATCTTGAAAGAGAAAAAGTACAATATGCAAGAATTTAATATCAAACTTGGTAAAAGAAATTCGGGACAGAAAAAGAACACATAACAGTGACTGTAGTAAACAAAGGCGTGATAGCCTTGGGTATTAAATTCACTGAAATCAGGTAAATCCTCTGAACCAGTAATACCTTTTTTTACTAAAAATATTGATATATACAAGAAACTGTGTAACGCCCCCCTCCCCCCAAAATATTGGGGAGAGGTTGACTGCAGAGATTGAAAACACTGTTATTATCAAGATTTTTAAGTTTTAAAAGTTTTCAACTTTCAGTCTAAATATTGGATCCTGAACAGGTCATGAAATAAGACTGATCCTAGTCATGAAGTCAACATAAAATGTGTAAAATAATTATATATTTACCAGGTTGTTACTCAGATGTTCCATCCCTGCTGCTATTTGTACAGCATACTCCGTCATACGATCAGCGGTGTCGACGCTCAGTTCACCTCCCTTTGCCTTCTGTGCCAGCAACCAGTCACGCAGTGAACCATTTCTGCAATACTCCAAGACCATGTATGGGCCTGTAACAAATATTGATTACCGTTGCATGGTATTTTGCCACTAACAAAATTATTCTGCTTTTTTGTGAAATTTTTATACTGAGATTACTAGTACTATACTAGCAGTCATAATTATCTAATAACAATTCCATGTATGTATACAAAAAGCTACATGTATAATGGAAATGCCTGTATTGATGCAGAAGCAGAAATTGACCAAACTGGATATAAATGAAGCTCCTTTTCAGCACATACTAATAGATATTATTTTCTTTGAGAATCAGATGGGTAAATTTGGATCAAATACCTGCCTTTGCCACAAATGGCATCTTACCGGCTACCTTGTACGTAACACGTGTAGGAAAATATTCTGATATTGACTGTACTAGTGCTGATTTTACAACTGACTCCAAAATAAATAAGACTGGACAAAGCACTGGTCACTCTTACCAGTCTGAAGGTCATCGGTCACCTTTCCAAGCATGGTCAGAACATTCTCATGACGAGGAACATCTCCAATGAACTCTATCTTATCCAACATCAACTGCCTGTCTGCCTTGCTCTTGGCATCTTAAAAGTTTGGGATTAACAGAAGAGCATATTTCAAATAAAATTACATCCAAGGTTTGGCCTTCATATCACACAAAATCATCATAGGATATTATGAATGTCATTGTATAATGAAGTATTAGTGATTTTTTTATGTTACAATAAATATAATGCATTTGTTACAAATACATAAAGCAAATTGAATGGCTGTTAAAGACAGCTTTCTCATGTTATATAATAATCACAAAGTCAGTAGTCTAAATATAAAATGTACCTTTCAACATTTTTGCAATAACTGCCATAGAATTCTGTCTATCAGGAGTCCACTCAGCATGTCTTATTATAGCAAAATGGCCATTGCAGAGTGTGTCTCCCAGAACAATATGGCTGCTGGAAATCTCCACGCTTCTACCATATGCCTCACTCTCATAGTAAATGCCCTGGTCTTGATCTTCATCATATGTATAGTTATTGTACTAAAATGTTTAAAGTCTTTATAGCAAATAAGAAGTTCACTGCACTTAATTCACAACTGAAGTGGAGGTTATGTACTGGCAGAATGAAATATTTTAATTAAAATTGTCAGTATTTTATCTCTAAAGACATGCTGGACATAAAGAATTGAAATAAGCAAAACAGATTCCTTTTGAGCTGTATGCACTTTAACAAAGTGTAAATAAATCTGGAATATATTTTATAATAAATTCTACATTTACTTCTAACATTCAAACTGGAGTGTGCTGGGTTAATCTCAAAATAATGTGAGCCAAATTACTGTTTCAATATCAAAATCAAAATCTCATAACATTTTGACACTTGATCTCTATGTTGGGCCTTACATGCATACCGACGTGACTTTTAAAACAGTTGACTTACATAAAATACAGGGATACAGATGAATTTTGATTGCATATTTTAATGATTTCTCTCCTCTCTGTACTTATTGCAGCACATCACAGTGGTGTTATATACGTAACCAAACAAACTTTTTATTTAAAAATCTAATGACATATTTACCCTCCATGAAAAAATGTAAGAGAAGGTGTGGCATAAACAAATTAAAATGGATAGGATGCGGTTTTGATGGATTTTTTCCTTTTTTTGTCATATTAAAAAACTATATTCTGCTTGATTCTACTATCAGGTCATTTAATAAATAATATACACTTACACCTGCAGTTGCATTTCCCCGCCTGTTTTTTGGTCGCCAGAATTTCAACTTTTCATCTTTCCATAACCAAGGATAACCACGTCTCCGTCGCACTACTGCCACAGCTCCTAGCACCACCACAGCTACAACCAGGATGATGAAGAAAATTGGCACTAAAATATGTAAGTCAGGATTAAAATAAACCTATGAAATGAAAAGCATATAAAGATAAGAAATGTAAAATGTAAAAACCCTCAGCAAAATGAAAAGTTTCCAGCTATATTGCAACAAATTGCAGTATTATGCTGTAAACTCAAAGTTTGCTGCAACTAGTATGCAGGAGTTTGCAAGAAAAATTTTATTGCTGCTTATTTGCAGCAATATTGTAGCCAATCTGCATAAGAAATTGCAGTTTGCAGCAATATTGCTGCAGATTTGCTGCAAATTTGCAGCAGGCCTGACATTTTACTAAGGCAAAAAATGGAGACAGATAAACAGGCAGAAACAGATAGCATGTCTGGGTCTATTAATACCAGGGGTGGATGGGAGCTGTCTTAATTCTGGGTCTTCCAGAAGGTAAGATTTTTTAAAGGCTACAATGACCAGCATCTGTTTTTTTTTATTTGACAAAAGACTTTCAAAAATGTAGAAAAAAGTGACGTACCTGTGAGAAGTCCACTTTGATCTCCTCCACCATCACCTGGTGCGTTTCCGAGCAAAGCTGCCACTCTTGGACTGGTCAAATCAATATCTTAAAAGAAGTAAAGTTTACTCATTATATCGAACAGATGGAAGAAAAAAAACCAACATCAAATATTAGGCTGTTAAATATTAATCCCTACTTTTTTTAACCAATTTGTTTGTACCAATAAACATTATCATCATTATGCCTGTCACTTGACTACAGTGATAATAACTTAATTCCTTGAGAAAATCTATGGAAGATACTTAGAAGAAATGATGGTGCTCACACCATATTTTTCCAATAGTTATGTGTGAAAACGGGGCCGTAGCAATAGTCCGAAGGTTCAATAGTCCGAAGGTTCATTGGTCCGAATGTTCACTACAGAACCTTCGGACCAATGAACCCTTGATTAAAAAACCGATGAAAATGTTACCGTTTTTCGGACCAATGAACCTTCGGACCAATGAACCTTGAAAACTCCATGAAAACTACAACTGAATGAAACAAAATATGCAGTTTTATTATTTCACAATGTTTATGTTAGATCTATTTACCACGTCTCACTCTAATATTATTCCCAGCCTTGTCCTGCACTTGTAGCACAACTGTAAACGCAGCTTTATCACTTTTCACATCATATGTTGGAAACCTGTCTCCTGCTGTCCAAGAGCCATTATCAAGAGGGGCATCCTCCAATCCTATCTTCTTGGTACCGAGGTAGCTGTATATGGAGTAGTGGAAATTTGCAATGCCAGACAATGCATCCTTCCAGTTATCACCCCATGATAAGGTCAAAAGTATTTCTTTCTGAAAATGAGAAAAAAAAAGGAATTGCATGAAAAGAATCAAAGTATTGCCAGAATATACAATTTTTGACAAATACTTTTAAAAACAGTTTGAACTGGCTAAAGAAAATGAGAATTTTTTCATAGTGTTTTTTCCACTTTCATTTATTTGTCAACTTCACCATATTCAAACATAAGAAACATTGCAGCATTCAAATCCAAATCTTTTCTTTTTTTCTGTCCAAGATTCTGCACCTTTTTTCCCCACTACAAACCTTCGATCATGTGTGATATCAAAAATGGATTTCTTTTTGTAACCAGTGAGGTTAATATGCTCTTTAGATGGCATAGGCAAGACAAATATTTCATCAATCAAAATACTTGAGGGCAAAAAAGGGGAGGGGTGGAGGAATAGAAACAGTGAGGGCAAGGTCAATCCCAAAGCATATACCATCCTTTCAAGAGCAACTGACCTTATTAACACTAATTTGTTGTCCAATTGCTACTTTCAATTCCTCATCTTCACATTTCCCAGAGCCAGCAGCACAGTAATAATACGGAGCCTCCGTATCATAGTGGATGTTGATTTGGCGCTGAACTGTTTTTCCTTGGTATTTAACATTTTGCCCAGAAACCATCTTGTGGCCACCATTTTCAGCTTTGAGGACAATTTTTAGTCTGAAAAATTGATGATCAAAAGTTTTTTTATTAGTGACTGGAATGCCTTTTCCTGAAAATATGTATTTCTCCTAACTATTATTCATAACTGCTTGTTTCAAATAATACTGAAATCCAATACATGTTGTACATCAGCACTTAAAAAAGAGATATGTTTTCATGACTTATTGTAAACAAATGCATCTCAGTAAAAGCAAATCTTACTTGTCCCGGTCTTTTCTAGAACCAGACAGTTTGTGGGTTTGGCTGCAGGATACAAAGGACTCCAAAGAGGTGTCAGCTTTAAGACAGTCCAGGGTAGCCTCTTTCTTTGTGCTGCCACCTGGTATCATCATTATATAAATTGAGAAATAATATCTTTCAAACTTTGAATTGTGGAAACCATTATTCAGATTGCTAGTCAAATATGTATACACCATTTTCACAAAAATATTTTTTTAAATCATACAATGTTTATTTTTGCTGTCATTTGTCAGAACACACCTGTCATGCTACTTTTATCATCATAATCATCATCAATCTAAATGGAGCATTGTTTTTATTTATAACATAGTATTCTATCTATGCTTTCTTAGTACATATATAATAGAGCCTTTAATGTAAAAACATTATTGGGCTCAACAAATTGTTATCAAATTGCATATATAATACTTTAGACTTTATGATAGCCTTCATTTTAACTTTGAACTAAGAAAACTTACCAGCTGACTCAATTTCTATTTCAGCCTTTGATGAAAAAAGTCCTATTCTGAAGTCTGATACAGATGGTGGTCTTGATGGTAAATCCCCCATCATTCTGTATTCTGCCTCCCACGACAACTTCAAATATGCCAAATCAAGCCTATTGGTGAACATGTTGATGATGTTTGATTCTACTGCTGCATTCTCATACACCAAGGGTAGACTGTCATTTGCAGTCAGCATAATCTGTATTGTCTTGATGGTAGGATCCTGGATATCTCCACTGACTAAAAGAAATTACACAGTGGAATTACATGATGTTCAGAATTTAAATTGACTGAAAAATGGAAAAATGTAAATTCAAATAAAGACACAAAGCATCAGTATTCTTAGGAAAAATAAGTTTGTTATTTAGGAATTTCAAAACATGTGACAAAAACTGATGAATTGGCATAAGCTTAGTGGCTTAAAAAAGATTTCATATACATAGTTTTGGGGTATGCAAGCCAAAAGATGTAAATAAATGGGCACTAGAAAATTTCTCTGTCTAAAAATAAAGAAAAAGCTTACTTGTATTACAGTTGTCTCCACTAAATCCAGCTGTGCAGATACAGTTTCCAGTGTCAGGGACACAGAATCCTGGGTAACAATTTCGACTGCGACAAAAATCTGAATATCATAAGAAAAAAGGACAATTTATTCAAACTCTAATGCCATATTTCAATTGATACAAACAACAACTTGGCAACATTCCAACAGTACAGTCCTGACAGAACTCCACCCAAAGAAAAACATTTCATTATCTTTAAAATATTTAAATTCCAGGCACAAAATAGTTTTTTAAAGTTGTTATACACACCCTATACCCAAGACCAATTCGATGCTGATTTGATCAATTAACTTACTTGGACTGACAGTGGGTAGGTACTCGTCAACATTGATCTCTGAAAAAATAAATGAAACCCAATGTCAAAATATTTATACCCTTAAAAGTATTAATGTTTTAAAAGTAAATCATTAATTCTGTCATTATTTTTATACTGTATTATAACTTTTGCATATGTCACATCTAGGATGTACTATAACTTTCACCTTTAGACACAGTTGCTTCATTTCCAGCTCCGTCTACAACTTTTAGAAGAACAGCATAAGTTCCTGTATTCACGATGTATATCGGCCATGGATTCCCACTTCTCCATTCGTTCTTATGTACAGGTGAACCTCTTTCTATGGTACCACGGATGATTGTGTAAATGTACTTCTCAATACCAGATGTTACATCTACCCAGTTAGCCCACTGGATCTCCAGCTGAGGCTATCATAGAGACACAAAAGCAACTGTTTATCCCTTTTATCTCAGGGGCAGATTGAGGCTGTCTTCTGGGTCTTCTTCTCAGATTTTTAAGTTTACATTGACAGGTATATAATTTTTTTTTCGAAAGACGGTCAAAAATGGAGGATGGACTAACAAAGATAACTTGGGAGACTGTCAGAAAATATCTCTGGATCTGCTCCTGTATCTTATTTGTAATTGGACATGCACATCATACTCATATTAAAATTTTCAACCAAAAATGTGACAGGCTTTTCACTAAAGTTCAAGGGCATGCACCTAAAAAAAAAAGGTATGCATGAATTGCCTTATTTCATAAAATCGTTTTAAAAATCCAAAATTAAAAAAAAAAAATGATAAATTATATTACCTGGCTTCCATTTTTTGCCACATAAGTCATTAAGGCAGAGTCATTTTCAGCACATTTTTTCAGGTCACGGCAAATATGCTTTGGTTCCTCAAAGTCGAAAATGTAGGTAAAATTTCTGGTTGCTTCTTGTCCTTTGATCACATGGTTTGTAACTGAATTAGTATCTGTATTAAACACAGCCTTGTAGCCTCCATTCTTGCTTGATATACCCACTTGCAACCTATGGCAATAAAAAATTCTTATCATTTGGAAATTATGGAGTCATATGACAAATAGAAAATGATGCAAAGAACAGTTATCCCCCAAGTTAATAAAAAATATATATATATAGTCAAGTCACAATGTCACAAGGAACTTCTCTAATTCACAACAAAATATAATCACATGAAAGTCACTCATGCCAAGGCCCTTTTCAAATAGCATGGTGCACTGTCCTGTCTCATTTTGAACATAAACCTCATTTTTGTTTTTCTTTATCTACATAAGTTAATACAACTCACCCTTATCTTAATAAGATCCTAAATGTTTCTCTTGCTGTTTTCATAATCTTAAATTTTCCGAATGCTATAACTATAGGTAATTCACTATGCAAACAATTTATTTTCATTGAAAATCAGCAAACAACATTATTGACATAAAAACCTGTAAGGATTACCTGTCTTCATGCTTTATAGTTTGTCTAGGAAAATTGTATTCCACTTTGCAACTGGAGATGCCTTGGTTAGGTTTACTTTCACTGTCACCATTTCCACAAGGAAGAGTCTCAGAAGAAAGGTACCTCCCATCTGAAAAATGAGTAGACTTGACCGCTTGGCAAATCATCTTAGAGGCCCATGAGATTCTTGTTTATGTCAATTCAGCAGTCATATTCGGCCGATTTCATAAAGGAGGTTTAAAGTTAAACCTGGTCTAAAGTGAGTTTACACCAGGTTTAGGGATTGCCTGCATTTCATAAAGGAGGTTTTAGTATTGGACCAGTGGTCTAGTAAAACCTGGCTTAACATCATTCTAAACCTGGTCTTGACAGGTTTGTGTTTCATAATTGAGGTCTAAGTTTTTGATACCCGGATTATGGACTCGGACCAAGTCTAAAAATAAACCTGGTCAGACCCAGGTTTAACTCTGTAGCTTGGAAAAAAAGATGGCTGACGTAGACTTGCGTGCTATTCGAGTACTTTACAATTTGGACGCAAGAAGACGCCCCGAGCGTCGCCGACGCATTTTTCGAGCAAGGGTTAATTATTTTGATTTCTATGATGAACAAGCTAGATTTCAAAATCAGGTTCAGAATTTCTAAAGAAATAGCACGTGAGGTCATAGCACAGATAGAGGATCGATTAGCACCCTATACATTGAGAAATCGCAGCATTTAACCGGAGCTTTCTTTGATTCAATGATGTTGGACTTCTCCATTATTAGTTCTGAGATGTATCCCTTCTCTTCAGCAGAAAAATTCTCCGCTCTCTTTCGGCTCATTTTCACGTGCTCTTTACTTCCAAAGTTTTTTTCTCATATGAGCTACACAGCTTATCTGCTTCAACGCTAGTGTGTGTCATCTGTTCATTTACGCCTACCTGATTGACACAGTTCAATGATTTCTTTGTCTATGTAATCCTGTTACATTCAAGAGGAGGTCAAGGACAAGTTAAAACTGGTTTAGCTAAACCTGGTTTTTTGGCTTTCCTACAATGTTAGTGAAATGCAATTTAGGTCTTGAGTTAGACCAGGTTTTGCTAGACTAGGTTTTAGCCTTAAACTAGGTTTAGTTAAACCTCCTTTATGAAATCGGCCGATTGTGTCTAAAATAAGAGAACCTGGCTGACCCATTACTACAGCTAGAATTTTTTTTGAAGCTATAGGCTTTGTTTGATGGTGGGAGCTAAGTGCACGAAAATACTTTGTACTATGATTTTATCAAATTTGACTTAAAGCTGAAGGTAATGCCACGAAAGTATTAATCATAATACAATATTATATATTGATGGGGCTTGTTACTCAAATTAATTTGAAAGCAAACAGCATATTTAGACTCAACACTAAGATTAGGCTTCTTTCAGGGAACTTGGTTTGTTAAATTATATCCCATCCCTAGATGAGAGTCTGGCATCAAGATATTTAGAATAAAGAATTGTGGAGTTGGTCAAGCACACTATTTTTTTATCAGATATAAAGGCCATAAGCAAGATTCAAAAGTAAAGGATAAATTATATTGGAAGCAATAGAAATCTGAAATCTTAAGCGGTCTGATAAAACTTAACAGGGAAAACAGAGAACTTTAAAACACAAAAATCAACTTTGAAAAAACATTTGAAATTAAAAAGAGTGCCCAAGAAAACCATTTTATGCTAAGTTCTTAATGCATTATACAGGGACCGGTCCAGGATTATTTGAAGGGGGGGGGGGGGGGGGTCTGCAGATGTATAGCTGACCCTCCCCCACTTCTGAAAAATAAGTAGACTTTACCATTTGATGTGAAGCTGACCCTCCCCCCTCCCCCACTTGGCATTAAAATTAGCTTCAGGGCCTGCTGAAGCGGCCAGAAATATTTGGTATTTTAGAGGGGAAAAGGTGCAATTTGGAATGGCTTAGATCTATGATTCAGCTAGTCGAAATTCTAATTTCAAGAGTGGACCATAAATCGAAGGGGGGTCAGAACTCTACTTTCACGTGGTTCCAATTTACCCAGTAGTAGTAGTTTTGTTCAGCAGAACAGATGGATGTACGTGCCACGTACCTGACCATTAGGTTTATTTAATTCATCAAGGTACAATCTGCAACACTTGTAAATATATTTATTAAAGGCTTTAGTTATTTAGTAATAAATCATGTCCAAATCGCCAGATAACAGTAACTCATGTACATGAACCTTATGCCATAAGCAATTCTTTCATAAAGCTTGGATACAGCTTTTAAAAGCAACCATTTCATAATTACTTTTATACAAGCATTTAGCCACTCAAACATTTTGTGCATTAAATATTACATGAAAAAATAAGTTTTAAACCAATTCATTGTGTGAAAAAAGATCTGGAAAAATATAAATATTTTTTGTTCTAACTTTTGGATCCAAAATAATTATGTCTGCATAGAAAAAAAAAATTATGCTATTCATGTTCAGCTTACCTTGGGCATGCCACCTCAGATAAGCACTTCCACCCACAATTCCAAGCATTATACTCTTTATGTAAGAAGGACGAAGTGGTGCTGTGGTCAAACTGTATCTACTTGTCCACTCTACTTTAATATGGTTCCAATCCTGTTTCTTCACATAAACTGTTGTGTTTGAAGGGTAGCTGGCCACTGCCTCCAAGTGATCCCTGGTTCCTGTCCGGTCACTCATGGTTGCCTTACAGGACATTATGGTTGGGCTCTGTGAATCACTTATAACTAATGAACAAAAATATGCAGTGCAAATAAATGCAAAAAGTGTGAAACATCTTTAAAATATTTCACATTTTCAGTCAATACATAGATCGTTAATGATTTGCAAATATACAATATTTTTTATTTCAAATTAAAAAGTGAATTCATACCCCATCTTAGAACTTAAAATGTGAAAAAATGTTAGGATTGCAACCAATGTACCAAAACATAAAAAATTTGTGATTATTGATATGGTGTTTTACAGTGTCAAAAAATATTGCTTGGAAAAAAACAAAGCAGCAACATATTGGAAAATCAAATACAAAATGACTTACTACTTCCACAGTGTGCTCCTCCAAATCCAGGCATACACCTACAGTTACTACCAGAACTGCAAGTACCAGGGTAACAGGGGAATTTCCAGGAACACTGACCTGCATATATGAGAATGTTTTGTCATCATAGCATTTTGGCAAGTAATTACTTGAGTAATGGTTATTTTTATTGAAAAAAAATCTTATAGTAATAGAATTCTGCACCCCAAACTCAAAAAGAAACAATTAAATTAAAAATCTGTCTTTTTTACACAAATTTCATCTGGATTAATTTACTTCTAAAGAATAGTCACAGAAATCTATGTAACTAATCAAAACACAAAACACATGCTTATAGATTGGCAGTGGGAACCATAATGTGTAGGTGGGCAGCTACAAGTGTTTGGTCTTATGCATGTTCCACCATTTTGACAACTGGGACTGCAAATAGCTGAAAAGTAAATAACAAAATAACAATTCTTAGCTGAACAACACTTTAAAGAACAATATTGCTTGTGTAAATATGAACGCAAGTACTTTGCTTTCTGCCTGCTCTTGCTGCAGTCAAGTTTGTTTTATGTTGTTATCTTGTTTAAGAGGATAAATAGAATTTTTCAAATATCTTTCTTAAAATTATTTATCATTTTTAAGAAGAGTTGTTGATGTCAGATACCTATACTGGTTTTTATTTTGCCTGAAAACTCAAATGGCTTACATACAATATAGACTAATATATATATAACTCCTCTAATCTTAGAGTTGAAATTGCGACTAGGTCCCCATGTATACCTAGTTACAAACAGAACATAAATGATGCAAAACATCATTATTAGCAGCAAAATGTACATCTTGGTTGTATAAATACATATACATACGGACCACACAGGCTCCATTTCTACTAGTCCAACCTCCACAGCAATGGCTCTTTTGCATCCTGTATGGTTGAGTGTTGGTCCCAGAATTGTAACACCTACCCAAACAAATTTCAGAAAAAAGTTTTTTGATCTGTTAAATGCATGACAATTACTGTGATTTTTATCAAGTGGATGCAGTGAAAATTTTACATAAAAGATAAGGGAAACAACAACAAGCATGTGGTAAAATAACTGATACTTTAAGTTATTAGGATACATGTCTTTTAAATGGAGAAACAATGCACTGCATTAATATATTTACTTTTGAATGAATAAACCTAAGGAAATTCACCAACCTTGACCATCCCCAAGTTCCACACTTATAATAATAGGAGTAGTAGGTGCGTCTTTCAGTCCATGCTGAGTAGTAGCAGACATTACCACTAAAATTGAGTAAAAAAAGTCTTATTAAGAAATACAACAGCAACTGCATGGGGCATGGAAATAATGGAATCTATTTCTGAATCAGCAAGATCAACCCAATCATTAACACTCATATGAGGATTGATATCACTTCTCAAAAACCCATATTTGAAGAAAAAACATTTTAAATTTTTATTCAACATTCAGGACATATCCTCAGAGAACATGTTCATGTTGCATTGAAAACTTGAACATGCAGCAAAGGCCAACATAAATCTAAATAAAAATAATTTTTATTCAGAGATATGTCAGAATGACTTACCTGTATCCCAAAGATGTTGAAGCAAAATTGGCAAAAATATATAGTGTTATAATTACTTGCAAGGAACAGAACACATGAGTGTGATAAGCCATCATATAAGCAGGTGCAATTTTCTGGATCATAGGAGACCCCTTAAATACTCTTCCCTTTAACCCAAGCTACTCCCATTTTATGGGTAAACAAATCCAAACCAATCAACATCAAGCAGGAAATATTTTAGTTCAAAGCTAACAATCTAAAGATTAGAAGGAAAAAAAATCAAAATTTATCTACTCTGTTATTTGAAATAAATACATTTTTCAGAAAACTTCATGGAAGTCTTTAGTTATTATTTATTTATTTATTTATTACTCTTTTTTTATAGAAGTGTTAATATCTTTCTTCACATGTCATGAACTGATTCTGACTAATACAGACATAAAAGTGTTTTGGGCAATGAATAAATTAAGAATTTATAAATTAGGATTCAAATGTCAACCTTAAAGTTGTTAACAGATGAGATAGGAGAAAAATCTTTCCTGATAGTCTTCAAGGGCCATTCAGAAATTGACCTGAGCATGAAACAGAATGTAAGAACATTTCTAAAAATAGATGAGAGACCAGGAAGACCTTTTAGCCTGTCCTTAGAAATGTCAAATGAATAGGTCATTTACAAATGCAGACTTAGATAGTGGTCACTTAGTGAGAAAGGCCTTTTAAAATCACTCCATTGACCCTGTGTCATTCTTCCCAGTTGGGGATTTGATTTATTTGGGGATCAGTTTTACAGAGTGAATTTTGATTATTTATTTGCACTGGCAAATCCAGGATTTTACTGGGGGAGGGGATTAGGTTACTTTTTGCCATGAGCCACTCTCCAACTCTAAAGCAGTGTTTTTCTTACCTTAGTAAAAAGGGTTAAGTGTGAAAAAATGGCTTGCTCACGTATAATTGAGCTTGTTATGCTTGATTATTTATTCCAAATCCACAATATTTAAACTTTAGGCATGAAAAATTTGCATTTTCTTTGTCTTGTTTTGCTCCCATTTTGTATCTATTAATTTTTTTATTGTACCACCAGTGTTGGTGCTGGCGGTACACATGGTTTTAGTCCCGTCCGGTCCGTTCCGCCGGCTCCGGTATTGGGGTCTAGGTGTGGCACTCATTGCAATGGACCCTTGTCCAAAAATGGCAAAATTAAATGCTAATTATCTACCCTACAGAAGGAATTATGGGAAAAATTTCTACAGACGGCTTTCCAAAAGTCATATGTGTAGATTTCAAATATGCCATTGGATTTCACCTTTGACCTTTATTTCAAGGTCAAACAAGCCAAAATTTTCAAAAAACAAATTTTTTGCCGAAAAAAAAATTATTTGCGCTGTTATTCAGACACCACAAAGACTTAACCAATAATATTATTGGAAAGTGTTACCCTTTGGGTCATCTTTCATCTCCGTGAATTTGGGGTCAATCGGTGCATTTTCACGGGAGTAGCGGCCATAAGATATCGAAACTGAAAACTGTCCTCTAATTCAGGAACTGTTAATGCTAGAGACCCATTCTTTTTTGCATTTTGTAGAGCATGTTAAGCCCAACACTGTAAATGGTCTCCATATTTTTGTATTCCATACGGTTTTCGAGTTATGCTGTATCAAAAAGTACATATTGGTGGTGAAAGCAAAATGTGCAGTACGGTAATGGATAATAAATTTTGAACCCCGGAAAAATAAAACATAAGGCTTGGTGAGGCAGACAACTTGTGGTCAAAAATGACATTATTTCATCAGATTTGAACATCTGGAACTACAGAGCACCTCCCATTTCAAGAATTTTGACCAAATTGACTTTTTATTTATCTTAATTAATTTTTTCTGTAGGAAATTTATGGCACATTATTGTAACTCCAAAATTATAATATTTAGTCCCTTATATCTCCAAAACTGGCAGAGATTGGTCCATAGTTACTATTGAAGTTGAAAAGGAAGTCATATACTGGCAATCTAAATGTGACCTTGAAATTAACCTTTGACCTACTTTTTATCATGAATTGAACTTTGCAAGTTTTGGTTCCCTTTTATCTCCAAAACTGGCAGAGATAGGTCCATAGTTACTATTGAATTTGAATAGAAAGTCATAAGAGGCAATTTACTGTGACCTTAAAATTGACCTTTGACCTACTTTTAACCATGAACTGAAGTTTGCAAATTTTGTTCCCTTTTTTCTCCAAAACTAGCAGAGATGGATTCATAGTTGCTATTGAACTTAAATAGGAAGTCATATACTAGCAATCTAAACGTGACCTTAAATTGACCTTTGACCTACTTTTTTCCATGAACTTAACATTGCAAATGTTGGTTCCCTTTTATCTCCAAAACTGGCAAAAATACGCCCATAGTAACTATTGAATTTGAATAGAAGTCATTAGAGGCAATCTAAGTGTGACCTTTAAATTGACCTTTGACCTACTTTTCATCATGAATTGAGGTTTACAAATTTTGGTTCCCTTTTATCTCCAAAACTGGCAGAGATAGGTCCATAATTACTATTGAACTTGAATAGGAAGTCATATACTGGCAATCTAAGTGTGACCTTGAAATTGACCTTTGACCTACCTTACTATGAACTGAACTTTGATTGTACTATTTTTAGTTATATATATATATTTGCATATTTTGAGAATTCTTGTTGATTGCATTTTTTACAGCTTGTCAAGCACAAGACTGGTGGTGGTGTCCCTTTTTTGTGTGTGTGTGTGTGTGGGTCTATATGATCGCGCTTACTCCAGCTGGTGGTACAATATTCGGAGGCAGTATCGCCTCTCTGATCCTCTAGTTTGTTTTTGGCAAGAAAGAAGTTATGTTTATTGACATTTGCTGTATGGCTTACCACTAGTAGTTGCATTATTATTATTATTATTATTATTATTTTTAATTGTGCTTCCTTATTCATTTGGAAACATTTCAGTACTTTGTGCTAGGGTTCATACAATAAATTCAAGTCTAAAAGCGAATGAGAATTTTATTCAATTACACTTTATTTTAACATAATAATACAAGTGAACTGATTTAAAATTTGCCTTTAATCAGTGCAAAACTTATCAGTTGATCAACATGAAATCAAACCTGTCACAGTCAAATTTACTCTTTGAAACATCTTTGCTTGAATTAATTTCAAAGAAACACCCAAGCTTATAAATTCAAACTCAATCCAGTAACACTAAAAAGAACAATTCTTAAAGAAACTTATCTATATTACACTAACACATAATAGAACAATTCTTAAAAAGAGACTGATCTATATAAATATGTCAGCAATTCATACAAACCCTTCACCAAAATCTGTCTCTTGGAATATTTCATAAAAAAAATCAAGATCAATAAGAACTAAAAATAACCACTATTTGGTTTGTGGTCATTTAACTGACAATAACTACAGATAACTGATACGCCTGAGATAATACGTGTCTGCATTAATAGTTAGTTACCCATAGCTACCTTTAGTAGTCATTTTCTGAAATGCCACAACAGTGGCTGAAAGCTCTCATTGGAAATAGTTTTAGTCACCATTAAGTTGATGCATCACTGTCTTAATTAAAAGACAGACAGAAAAGTATGGTTGAAAATATTTAAAAAAAAAACAGCATTTTGGTTAGTGATTACTTGAGTAATGATCATTTTTATTGGAAAAAATATCTTATAGTAATAGAATTCTGCACCCCAAAACTCAAAAAGAAACAATTAAATTAGAAATCTGTCTTTTCTACTCAAATTTCATGTAGATTTCTTCTAAAGAACAGTCAAAGAAATTTATGTTAATCAGTATGATTAGTATGACTATCCATACTTAATAACTGACAGTAGGAACCATAATGTGTAGGTGGGCAGCTACACGTGTTTGGTCTTATGCATGTTCCACCATTTTGACAACTGGGACTGCAAATAGCTGAAAAGTAAATAACAAAATAACAATTCTTAGCTGAACAACACTTTAAAGAACATTATTGCTTGTGTAAATATGAAACTCAAGTACTTTTGTTGTCTGCCTGCACTTGCTGCAGTCAAGTTAGTTTTATGTTGCTGTCTTGTTTAAGAGGATAAAACGTTTTTCAAACATCTTTCTTAAAAATAATTTATTATTTTTAAGAAGAGTTGATGATATCAGATACCTATTTATGCTGGTTTTTATTTTGCCTGAAAACTCAAATGGCTTAAATACAATATAGACTAATGTATATACAACTTTTCTAATCTTAGAGCTGCAATTGCTACTAGATCCCTCTGTATATGGTACATGTACCCTGTAACAAACAGAACATAAATGATGCAAAATGTCATTATTGGCAGCAAAATGTAATCTTGGCTTTATAAAGACATATACTTACGGACCAAACAGGCTCCATCTCTACTAGTCCAACCTGCACAGCAACGGCTCTTCTGGATAGTGTATGGTTGAGTTCTGGACCCAGATCTGTAACACCTACCCAAACAAATTTAAGAAAAAATTTTTATCATGCTGTTAAATGCATGACAATCACTGTGAATTTTATCAAGTGGATGCAGTGAATATTTTTAATTAAAAAAAGATATGGAAACAACAACAAGCATGTGGTAAAATAACTGAAGCTTAAAGTTGTTAGGATACATATGTTTTTTAAATAAAGAAGCAATGCACTGCATTGATATATTTAATTTAGAATGAATTAACCTAAGGAAATTCACCAACCTTGACCATCCCCAAGTTCCGCACTTATAACTATAAGTGTAGTAGGTAAGTCTTTCATCCCATGCTGTGTAGTAGCAGACATGACCACTAAAATTGAGTAAAAATGTCTTATTAAGTAATAAGACAGCAACTGCATGGAGCATGGGAATAATGGAATCTATTTCTGAATCAGCAAGAGCAACTCGATCATTAACACTCACATTAGATTGATATCACTTCTCAAAAACCCATATTTGAAGAAAAAAACATTAAAAATTTTTATTCAACATTCAGGACATATCCTCAGAGAACATGCTTCTGTTGCAGTGAAAACTTGAACATGCAGCAAAGGCCAACATAAATCTAAATAAAAATATTTTTTTATTCAGAGATATGTCAGAATGGCTCACCTGTATCCCAAAGATGTTGAAGCAAAATTGGCAAAAATAAAAACTGTTATAATTACTTGCAAGGAACAGAATATGAGAGTGTGATAAGCCATCATATAACCAGATACAATTTTCTGGATCACAGGAGACCCCTTAAATACTCTTCCCTTCAACCCAAGCTTCTCCCAAATTATAGGTAAACAAATGCAAACCAATCAACATCAAGCAGGGAATGTTTACTTCAAATAACAATCTAAAGATTAGAAAGGAAAACAAGGCAGCAAAACTGTCAAATGTACAGACAAAAAAATTTAATAAAGATGCAAAAATAGGTCATTTTGTCAATTTTGATGCAACAATAATGCTTATAATAGCACAGTCAGAAAACACTGGATTTTAATCATACACAACATATTACATGGTCAATAATAGGAGTGGTTCAGAGATATTTTCTGACAGTATTCCAAAGTATCTTTTTGGATCCATCCTCTATTTTTGATGGTCTTCCAACAGAAAAAATAGATACCCGTCAATGTAAACCTGGAAGATGGTCTCAATCCATCCATCAATACGATTACAATTTCAGGACCATTCAGTTCAAATTCACATAATGAATGTCCTAATATTTGAAAAATGATGACAGTGCATCAAATAATATGACATATTCTTTAAAGACATAAATACCAATGCAACTGCTTATATGGAAATACAGAACATGTGCAGAGCCTCAGGTGGATAACATATACCTGTAATTCCAATAAAGCTGCTATTCAAACGTTTAATCTTTGAGTTGATATACATGTATATATACTACGATGTAACTTTTAACTCCCATCCACCTGAGGTTCTGCACATTTCCATTTTATATATCATATATAACATTATATATATATATATATATATATATATATATATATATATATATATATATATATATATATATATATATGAAGTAGAATCATAAGAATCATAAGTATAATCAATCTTAAGAATCATTCTTGTAAGCTAAAAAAAATAGTAAGTTACACAGTTTTCTTTCCATAACTTTAATGGTGGCAGTGCACAAAGTAATTTTTTTTTGTCAATTTTGATGCAATGTTACATAATGATTAACTGTATAAATACCACCAATTTTTAAATATCTACTATGAAAAACATGGACATTAAGAAAATTTGATTACCACTGGGCTTCATGCCCAATGGAGCTTTAAGTCCCACATTGAAAATTCCAAGTGCGAAAGATAAAAATTTTCTCAAAAAAACAAAAAAGACAAGGCAGCAAAGCTGTCAAATGTACAGACAAAAAAAACAGAAAAAAAAGATGCAAAATAAGTCTTTTTGTCAATTTTGATGCAATAATAAATAATGCTTATAATAGCACAGTCAGTCAACACTGATTTTTAATCATGCACAACAGGTAACATGGTCAATAAGAGGAGCAGATCCAGAGATATTTTCTGACAGTATTTCAAAGTATCTTTGTTGATCTATCCTCCATTTTGATGTCTTCCAACAGAAAAATAGATACCCATCAATATAAACTTTAAAATCTGACTGTCTTCCAGGAGACCCAGAAGATGGTCTCAATACACCCCTTCAATAAGATTACAGTTTCATGACCATGAGAGTTAAAATTCACATGATGAAAGTCCCAATATATGAAAAATGATGACAGTGCATAAAATATGACATAGTGTTTAAAGACATAAGTGCCAATACAACTGCTTATGTGGAAATACAGAAAATGTGCAGAGGTTCAGGTGGATGGGAATTAAAAGTCACATCTTAAAAATGCCAGTGTTGGAAAAAAATGAAAAAGAAAACAACAAAAATATAATTCCAATGAAGCTGCTATTCACTGCTTCCTTATTATGGACATTATGTTATCTAGCAGAGAGCTTAACCTTTGGAAGTTTACAGGGAAATATCAACAAGTGTGCTTTATTAAATCTCATTTAATGGCCAATTAATTAGGCAAATGAGTTTATAGCACTGAACTTAGCCCAGTGAATACCCAAGGGGAATTTACAGACTGACCACACAAATTTGTCTATCAAAGGTCTTCAGGCCCATAAGTCACACCTTAAGAAAAGCAGAAAATAATAATGCACAAAAACAGGAGACTGCCAATTCTGATGCAATAATATATTATGTTTAACTGCGCAGTCAACATCAAATTTTAATTATGCACAACAGGTAACACTGATGAAAGGTAAAAGCATAAGGCTTCAGGCCCATCAGAGTTCAAGTTTACAGTTAGAAAGTGACAGAATGAGAAAAATGAAAATTTCACAAAAAATGCATAAATTCAATAAAAATGATAATCCAATAGAGCTGGTTTTCCAATATGAGCTGTATGTCAATCCTAAGAATCATTCTTGTAAGACTATAGTTCAAAAATGGAAAGTAACACTTTACATAATATTAATGGTACTAAGTACTAAGTAGGTTTCTTGTCAATTTTGATGCAATATTACACAATGCTTAACTGTATAAATACCACCAATTTTTAAATATCTACTATTAAAAACATGGACATTAAGAAAATTTGATTACCACTGGGCTTCATGCCCAAGGGAGCTATAAGTCCCACATTGAAAATTGCAACATGTGAAAGATAAAAATGTTACCAAAAAACCTGTATTACTTCCAAACAATTAACTAATGAGACAATTTTTCAAATGAAGCTGTATTTCAGTCCTATGTTTCTTTCCTGTAAGTGTGAGAAGAGCAAGTGACATGGTTTTCCTTTCACCGCCACTACGGAGGGTTTTGTTCAATTTTGATGCAATATTACACAATGCTTAACAGCATAATAACCATAATTTTTTAATAATAAAATAAAAGTATCATGGATATTCAGAAAATGTAACTATAGCCCATAGAGTTCAGAGTAACACCTTGTGTATATTCATCAGTTCTGTAAGTTTTAAGCCACAAGGTAAAATGTTTTTTCACTTACCATGTTATCTGTATTGCATATATGCTGAAAAAAGTGAAAAAACAGCATAACTTCCATAAAAATGATCCAATCATGCTGATTTTCGAACTTGACCTGCGTATTATGAATATTTATCAGATCTGTAAGTTTCAAGCCAAAAGAAAAAACGGTTTTCACTTATCATGTTATTGGTAAAAGTGCACGACGACGGCGACAGCAGCGAATACAGACGCAGGTGACTACTATATGTACAGACACATCTGTGTCTGTACATAAAAATCACAATTTATCTACTTTGTTATTTGAAATGAATATGTTTTTCACAAAATTTCATTTCAGCAAAATATTGTGAGGTAAACCATCATTAATGCAAAAATGCTCCTGGCACATGAGGAAATTTCACATGATTAATTATTATATTATTCTTTCAATTATACTGAGAACTCCTCTCAGGTGTGATGCTGTCAAATTGTTCAAACATTCAGTTAATAGTTATTTCACTTATCCAAACCACTGGGGGATCTAGAATGGTACACAGAATAAATGTGCTCCCCTGATTTGGGGATCCCAGCTTCCTCCACTTAAAAACAGAAAGGGAGCAAAACAAGCACAAAAAAAAAAAAAAAAATGAAATTTCCATGCCTAAAGTCTAGATATTATGGATTTGGAATAAATAATCAAGCATATCAAACTTAGATATACATGAGCAAGGCAGTTTTTCACACTTTTAAGTACTTTTTCAAAGGTAAAAAATGCTGTTTTAGAGTTGCAGAGTGACTCATGGTAAAAAGTAACCTAACCCCCTCCCCCAGCAAAATCCTGGGTTTGCTAGTGCAAATATATAATCAAAATTCACTCTGTAAAACTGATCCCCAAATAAATCAAATCCCCAACTGGGAAGAATGACACAGGGTCAATGGAGTGATTTTAAAAGGCCTTTCTCACTAAGTGACCACTATCTAAGTCTGCATTTGTAAATGACCTATTCATTTGACATTTCTAAGGACAGGCTAAAAGGTCTTCCTGGTCTCTCATCTATTTTTAGAAATGCTCTTTCATTCTGTATCATGCTCAGGTCAATTTCTGAATGGTCCTTGAAGACTATCAGGAAAGATTTTTCTCCAATCTCATCTGTTTACAACTTGACAATTGAGCCCTAATTTATAAATTCTTAATTTATTCATTGCCCAAAAACTCTTTTACGTCTGTATTAACCAACATCAGGTCATGAAATGTGAAGAAAGATATAAACACTTCAAAAAAACTTAATTGTAACCATTTAAAATTTCCAAAACACTTCTTTTTTAGATGATTATTAAAGCAAATAAAAATAAAAATCTACTTAATTCTGACTGTAACCCCCCTCGCCCAATATTGATATTGAAGCAGTTTCTTACACAGCATCCAGGTAAACCCATTGCACTAGCTGGATAGATCCAATTCTGTGGGGATTCTTGTTAAAATGCAATCAGTATAATCAGCTTAATTGCCTGACACGCCTCCTCGAGTGAAAGAGCTTCCTGGAGCCTTTAACTCAACGTGCATGCACAATAGTTAATGCCCCCTTGCTGGTCTAGGCGGCAAGCTAGAATTCCTGCAGAGTTGAATGGATGTGGCTAGTATGGTGGGATTTATCTGAATGCCCCCCCCCCCCCAGTTAACAGACACTGTCACAGTGCTAACACATTGTCATGTAGACAGGCTGAACCAAACACTCTTTTCTGCTTACCTCCATTGGTTTGTAAAAATTGTGTACTATTTAAGCCCCAGCAAACATAGACAATAGCCCAGCATTGAGCAGCTTGATATGCTGGCTTAATTGTGCTTATCTCAACTCTTGTTCTGTACGTTCCACTGCATGGAAATCAAAATTATTGTGGTGTCCTCACTCCCACTAATGATGCAAGACTGCCAACTGTTTTTTTTCCTTCCTGTCAAAAGCAGATCTTTCTGTGTATTTATATACTAAATCTTTTCCTTTACAGATATACTGATTAGAATTTTTTGTTAGGAATGAAGTTGGTGCCACTTAATAAAAAATCCCTGACAACAGGTTGCAGTGTAGCGCTTGAGGGCACTGCCTTGATTTTATTTCCACCTACAGTTTTTTTTAGTGTGCTAATCTACTGATGGATTTGCCAAAAAATTTTTTAGTTTTTGTTTACACCTCATGAAATGTTGACAAGGAAGTTTTGAAGTAACCGTTAGTATATCTGCTCTTTTTTATTCATTAGCTTCCTTGTTGTTTTTTTTTTTTTTACTGACACTACTTGCTGCACTTCAGTGTACCAATGGTCAGATGGAAGCCACATCCTGGGTCTTTCAGAAGATGGTCAAAATTTTCAAGTTTTCATTGAAGTGCATCTAATTTTTTGTCAAATGACAGTCAAAAATGGGGAAATTGATCAAAAAATAATTTGGAATACTGTCAGAAAATATCCCTGGATTCGCCCCGGTCTATTTCTTGTGTTGTTTTTTAAAAAATAGAAATATGTGCTTCTTTGTTCATTTGTGAACATTTCACAGGTAGAAAAGGTCATTTTTAACTCCATATGGCATCACTGATAACACATTGGTAAAAACTCCCCATCAATATTCAAATTTATCAATTCAAAAACAAATGAAATAAAAAGAAGATAAATTTTTCTAAAAAAAAAATAAATACCCTTTGCACTTTGTTCTAATGTGTTATTACAATAAACATCCTAATAAAATACACAAAAGTCAAGTCTTGAATGAACAAGAATTTCATTAAAACACTTTATTTTAACATATCAGTACAAGTGAATAAATTTAAAATGTGGCTTGAGTCAGTGTCCAACACATATACATATATCAACATGTAATCACAATGTCATGGTCAAATCTAATCTTTAAAATAACTTCTGTTGGACTAAGGGAGATCAATATGTTCTGTTTTCTT